>MU403306.1:0-15206 GCA_022695765.1 Annulohypoxylon moriforme | reverse complement strand
TATTAAAATATATATAATATATAATATATAATATTATTTATTATTTATATTAAAAATTATATTTTATAAGAATTATAATATTAAAAATCTTTATAATTTATAAATAATTTAATATATCATTTATATTAAAATAATATATTTAATTATGAAATATATTTAACCTTAAGTACGCGTTTTAATATTAAATCCTTTATAATTATAATAAAATTATTTTAAAACGTTTTTAAAATTCTTATTTATAATATATATTTTATATTTTATAACCCTTTTTTCATATAATAAATAAGTAATTTATAATTAAAATTAAAATTATTTTATATTTATTTCTTAATTTAAATAAAGTTTAATATATATTATATAATACTTTTTTTATTAAATTTTAATTAAATTAAATTAATTAAATAAAATTAAATTATAATAATATTAAAATTATACTTATTTAAGTATATACAATCTTAATTAAATTAATTAATTAATTATTTAATAAATATTTATTAATTAAATTATTTATAAAAAAACTTAATATAAAAAACATATTTATATATAATATTTAATAAATAAATTACAAAGAATTTATGTATTAAATATATTATAAATTATAACATTTAATTTATAACACCTTTTTAACGTTACGGTCTTTATAAAATATAATATGAAATGTAAATTATAAGTTATATTAAACACTTTATATTATATACTTACTTAAATAATAAATACATTTTAATAATATTTATATTTTAAATATTTACATAAATGTTTTAAAATTTTTAAAATTTAAATAATAACATTAAATATTTAATTAATTTAATTAATTTAATTAAATAATATTTATTAAATACTTAATAATTAATTTAATTAATTTAATTAACTTAATTAAATAAATAAAGATTTATTTATTATAAATAAAAATTAAAACTTTAAAACTTTTAAAACTTTAAAAACTTAAATATTAAATAAATACTTAAGTAAATATAAACTTATAATAATTACTTTTAAAAAAAAATACTTATTAAGTTAATTTTAAATATTTAATAAATATTAATTAATTACTTATTTATTTTATTAAATATTTTATTTTTTTTAAATAATAAAATCCATTATTTAATTATTTTAATAAAATCTTTAACTTTATAAAATAATTATTTAAATATTTAAATTAATTATATTTATATATTTTAAATATTTTATAAAAACTTAAAAACTATTTAATAAATACTTATAATTTACTTAATAAATAAATACTTAAAGTTTATTTTAAATTTTTAATAATTATTTTAAGTTTTATTTTAAGCTTTAAATTATAATAATTTAATAAATATTATAATAATAAAATTAAATAAAATGCTTTCACTAAAAAAACCTTGTAATAGTTAAGTTTAAAGTAAAGTAATAATTAATTCATAATATTCCTACCGAAATAAATAAATAAAAAAAAAAAAATATAGTTAAATAAATATAATTAAAATATTTAATAAAAGGGTAAAAAAGATTATAATTAATTAAATAATTTGAAAAGGTGTTATAATTAATGTTAAATAATAAGATTATTATTAAATTAAATAAAAAAATGTAATTAAATAATTAAAAAAAATATAATAAAAATAATTAAATATAATAATATAAAATAAATAAAATGTAAAGAAATGTAAAGGAAAAAATTAATAATATAAATAAGAAATTATTATATAATAAATTTATTAATAAGGTATTAATTAATTAAAAAGTATAATAAAAAGTTAACTTAATTATATAAAATAAAATTATAAAATAAATACTTATTTAATAAAAAATAATAATTAATTAAAACTTAATATTATAAAGATTTAATTAATTAAAGGGGTGTTTTAAATAAAATTTAAATATATTTTAAAGTCCGGTTATTATAATGTTTTAAATGGGATATTTTTTAATAATAAAAAAAAAAATAAAATAATAAATTTATAATTATATATTATAATTAAATATAAAAATATATAAAAATTATATAATATAACTTTTTATTATTATTTAATTAATTAATTAAATTATATAAACTTAATTTTTAAAACTAATTTAATTAAATAACGTAAGATAAAAGAATAATAAACCGTTTTATAATATGGAAAAAAAATTATTTTAAAAGATAAAAAAAAATTAAAATATAATTAAAGATTTAAATAAAGTAATAAAATATTAAAATATAAATTATTAAATAAATTTAATTAAGTTAAATATTTTAAAGTTAAGATATTATAATACTTAAATAAAGTTAAATTAAATTAATTAAAATTTAATATAAAAGGTATTATATAATATATATAAGTTTTATTTAAACGTGATTTATTTAAAAGCTTTAATAAGTTACTTCGTAACTTAAAAAATATATTAAAAATTATTTATTTAAAAGTTATTTTTAAAAGAAAATATAAATCGTAAAATATATTAAAAATTATTAAACTTAAATAAATATAATTATTATTTCTTAATTAAAATATATTATCCTTAAAAAAAAAAGTTAATATAAGAATCTAAGTAAAAACTTAAGCATTATTACGATTAATAAATTAAATTATAATAAAATTAATAAAATAAAAAAATTAGTTAAAACCACGTTAAAATTTTTTTAATAAAATTTATTTAAATTATTTAATTAATTTATTAATTAAATAATCCCTTAAAACTTACTTTTTTTTTAACATTTAATTTAATATTAAATTTATAATTAAAAAACTTTATTATAAGCTTTACTTTTTATATAACATATATAACATGTATAACACGTATAATACGTATAATATATATAATATATATAATACATATAATATATATAATACATATAATATATATAATATATATAACATTAATTATTTAATTTAAAATAAATATTATAAATAATATTATAAACTTTAATCGTAAGTTTTATTATTTATTTATTTTTATTATCCTAAAATAATTTTTAAAGTAAATAAATTAAACATTATTTTTAAATTTATTTAATAATTAATAAATATTTTTTTTTAAAAATTTATAAAAAAAATATATTAAAAATACATATTAAACTCATTAATAATATTAAATGTTTATTTAACTAATTTATTTAAACTTATAAATTCATTATTATTAACTTTATTATTACTTTTCTTATTATTTTTCTTATTATTCTTTTTATTATTTTATTTACCATTTTTCCTACCATTCCTCTTATTATTCTTTTTATTTACTTTTAATGTTAATAAACTTTATAATATTATTAAAAAACGTATAAATTTAAAAATAAAATTATAAAAGTAATTTTTAATATATTATAAAATTTTTTTTACTTAAATTATTAATAATTTATATAATATAATTATTTAAAATAAAAAAATAAATTAATAAATTTAATTTAATTATTTATTATTAAAATAATTATTAATTAATATAAAAGTAAATGTTAAATTATTTACATAATATTATAATTTTTATATATATTTTTAAAGATAAATAACTTTTTTATAACTTTTATTTTTAATTTAAATTTTATTTAAAAATAATTATCTTATTATTCCGCTCATTAATTAATAACGTTATTATATTTTTAAAATAATATTAAACTTTTTAATAATATATTAATAATTTTAATATGTTTCTTATTAATAATTTAAGTTATAATTAATTTTTATTAAATTATAATAAAATATTTTACTTATTTTAATTTAATTAAATACATATGAAACTTTTAAAATTATTTTAATATTATTAAATGAAAGTATTTAATAAATTAATTAATACTTTTATTTATAAGTATTTGCGTATTTTTTAACGTTATAAAACTTCTCGGGTTAATATATTATCGGGGTTAATCGAAAGAAAAAAACTTTTAAAAAAAGAAATAATTTATATTTACTTTCTTAATAATAATATTTATTAGAAAAAGTTTAAATAACCTTAACGTTTTAACTTATATATTTAAATGTAATATAAAAAGCGGTTAATAAGGAATTAATTAAGTAAAACTTTTAAAATTATTATTATTTTTATATAAAAAATAAAAAATTAATAAAACTTTTATTAAAAATAATAAGTTATAATAACTTATAAATATATTAACATTAATTAATTTCGTTAATTATATTAATAAAATGAAATAATTAAAAAAACTTTTAAAGGATATTATAAACGTATTTATTTTTAATGAAGTTAAAAAAATAATATTATTTAACCTCGTATTTAATTTTATTAATAAGTAATTTTTTTTTTTAAATTTAATAAAATTAGTAATTATTTTATTATTTAAAATAAACGCCGTGTTATATATATTTAATAATTCTTAAAATATTTTTAAAAATAACCGGTATTTTTTAACGGTTAATTAAGGTGGCATTGAAGTTTTTACTTTAATATATTAATTAATAATTAATTAATAATTAATCGAATAAACGTTTTTACGAAAATTTATCGTTACTTTAAAAAAAGTTATAACTTAAAATAATTTTATTTTTATTTAATATTATATAATTATAATAATATAATCGATCTTACTCGTTTTTTCCGGAACCGTTATATTAATATTTTATAAATAATTTTTTAATTTTATAATAATACTTACGTTACTTATTATTTTCGTAACATTTAATTTTTTAAATATTATTTTTTATTTTACTTTTAATACTTTTATTTTAAATAAAATTTAATTTATTTTTATAACTTTATTAATTTTATTATTTATAAAAATACTTTTAATTAAATTAGTTTTTTAAAACTTCTTAACTTATATATTAAAAAGTTATACACTTAATTTATTTAAAAATAAAAGATTATTATTATTTATAATACTTATAACAAATAATTTACTAATTAAATAAAATTATTATTTTAAAACTTTAAAAAATTTTAAAGAAAATAAAAAACTTTATATTAAAAAAATAAATAAAATATATAAAGGAATAATTTATAAAATTTTTAATTAATATAAAAAAAGTATTTATAAATTAAAAAAACACATACATTAATAATATACTTTTTATAATTATATTAATGACGATATTTTAAGTATTTTATATATTAATTATTACATATATTTAACTTTTAATAAATTTTATTTTAATATAAATTAAACTTATAAATTAAATAATTTAATTTTTATTTTATATTTTAAATTATAAGGTAAGTTAATTAATTAAAATAATTATTATATTATATTACGTTTATTATAATAATATTTAAAATAAACTTACTTTTATTAACATATAAAATAATCTTAAAATATACATTTTAAACCTTATAATAATTTCACATATAACCGTAATATTATTAATTAATTATAATGTTTCGGATAAAATAAATTAATGAAATTATTAATATAACTTATTTATTTTAACTTAACTTATATTATTAATATTTTTAAGCTTAATTATTTATTAAATTATTATTAAAAAAATCTTTATTTATTTTAAACCGGTGGATTTTAACGATTTTTAATTATTAATATATGTTTTTTTAACTTTATAAATATAAATATTTTACCCTTTTTTACTTAAATTAATATTTTTATAATATAATAATTAATATATTTATTAATATATTTATAAAAAGATTCTTATTAAAATAATTACTTAAATTTAGTTTTATTTTTATTATAAAAAAAAAAAAATATTTAATTTATAATTATTAAAATATAATTATAATTTATTAAAATTTAATGTATATTTAAACTATTAAAATAAATATATAATTTAAAACATAATATAAAATTTTAATTAATTATAAATTTAAAAATAAAAAATAATTTATACGTAAAATTATATATTTTAATTTAAGATAATATATTTAAAACTTAATTTTTAAAAATAAAAATTAAAATAAAATGGCTTAAATAAATAATAATATAAATTTAAACTTATTAAAGGAAAGATAAGTTTAAAAAAACCATTTTATTTTTAATAAACATATTAAAACTTTAAAAAAAAATTAAATAATTTATAAAAAAATTAAAAGGAATGGGTAATAATCTTTAACATAAAAAAAACGTTTTAAATTTAATAAAATCCTTTTCTTAGAAAAAAGTACGTCGTAATATTAATTTTATAACGAATATTATTTAATAATTAAAATTATATTTAAATATATTATCATTAATTTTAACTTAACTTACCATTTTATTATTAACGTTTATAAAGTAATAAATAAACTAATTCAATTAAATTTATTTATAATTAAAATAAACTTAACTTTTATAAATAATATTTACCGAGTTAAAATTAAAATAAATCCACTTTTTTAAAATCTTTAAAACTTGTTATTTTAATATTAATAAAACTTAAAATAAGAAAAGTAATTAATTAAAGGATGCCGAATTTTAAAATACTTTAAAAAATTATTTTAAATTAAAAGTTAAGCTTAAAAAAAACTTAATTATTATTAAAATTATAATTTATTAATAATAATAAAATAATTTAATTTATATATTAATAATATAAATTAAGGAAAAATAAAAAACCTTATATTATTTATTAAAAATAAAAAAAATATTTAAAAAAATAATATTATATTTATTTATATATTTATAATTAAAACTATTATTATTAAATTAAATAATAATTATTAATTATAATATTATTTTTTAATAATATTATAAATTATTTTTTTCGTTTATTATAAATAATTAATTTTTTTTAAATTAATTATTTCTTTATAACTATATTATTATTTTTAAGTAATTTATTACAATTATAATTCATTAATTAATATTTATAAATCCTTTATTATTATAAATCGTTAAAAATTACCTTAAGTTTATAAAAGATTTCATTATATTACTTATAATTTTTTAATATAAATTATATAAAAATAAAAGATATAAAATTAAATAAATAATATTATATTTTTAAGGTTTTTAATTAAATTTAAGATTAGAAAATTTTCATTTCGAACCATAGAAATACCTTAAGTTTAACTATTTAATTAATAAAAAATAAAAATGGTTCGGGCACGTTAATTCCATGTTATAATTTAAGAAAATACGGTGTATTAACCATGTTAAAAGCGTTAAAATCGTTAATTCCATATTAAAAAACTTCCATTTATTTAATTAAATAAACTTAAAATATTTAATATTAAAACTTAATTATATAATTTTATAAAAAAAAAAAAATTCTTTAAATTATACTTAAAAAAATATAATAAATGAAATAATAAATGATAAATTAATATTTTAAAAACGTATTTATAAATCTTATTATTTTATATAATTAATTTAATAATAAGTTTAATAATTAATTAAATAATTTTAAAATTAATTAAATAATTAACTTAATAATTAATTTAATAATTAATTAAATAATTAATTTAATAATAAATTAAATAAACAATTAAATAATTACTAAAATAATTAATTAATATAATAATAAATTTAATTTATTAAATAATTAAATATAAAAAAAATATACTTAATCATATATTAAAACTTTTTAATATAAAGTTAAAAAGAATTAAATTAATTATTATTTATTAATCATTTATTAATTATAATTATATAAGTAAGTAAAATAAAACCTTAAGCTTTAATTAAATTAATTAAGAATATTATTATTTAATTATTTAAGTAATCCCTTTTTTAATATTTTAATTACTATCCCATTTTTTTTCCAAAATTAATTAATTATATTATAAATTTTAAACTTTTTATTTAAAATACTTTTATTAAAATTTAATTACTTTTTAATTTATTATAACTTTATTAATATAACTTTTAAATTAATATAATTAAATTCATTATTTTCGTTTTAATTTTATAATTAAAATAAGTTTCATTATATTATTTTTAAAAATATATTAAAAATAAAATCTTAATTAAAATATTAATTTTCATTAATTTATATATAATACATATTATAAATAAATAAAAACCTTATTAAAACCCTCCTTATTAAATAATTTTTTACTTTAATTAAATATACGTAATAAAATTTAACTTAAAATAACTTAAAATTTAATTTAATTAATAAAATATAACTAAACTTATTTTAATTACATAATTTAAATAAAATAAATAATCTTAATTATATTAACCTTTAAATTATTTTCGTAAAATTATAATTAATTAAAAAATAATTAAAATTTAAAATATTAAATTAATTAAAAAAAAGTATTACAAAATAAAAATATTTAATTTTAATTAATTAAACTTAAAAAAAAAATAAAATAAATAACTTAAATAATAATATTTTAATTAAATAAAGTAATATTAAAAAACAAAACTTTATAACTTAAATAAATCTTTTTAAATATAAAACATATAATATAATTATAATTATTTTAATTATTATAATTATAATTATTTTATATATAAATATATAATTTAATATTTTAATAAAAAAATATAAAATATATACTTTTATAATTAAATTTATACATAAATATAAATATTATACATTTAAATTTATAATCTTATATATTTCTTTATTAATTTTTTTATTAATTTCCTTACACTTATTAAAAATAATCGCATTTATTTTCCGAAAAAAAAAAAATTTTAATTAAAATATATAAATAAACCACCACACATTTATTTTTTTTTTAAATTTATTTATTAAATATATAAAATAAAACTTAAAAAACCTTAAATAAATTAAAACTACTTATTCTTTAAATTTTTTATCCATTTTTTTAAACTTATTAACACATTTTTACCATAATATTTTTTTTTAAAAAAAAATATAAACTATATTAATTAATATAATAATATATTATATATAAAATATATATATATAAATTAATATAATTTACATTTTTCTTAACTTTATTATAAATTTTAACTTATTTATATAATAAGTATTAAATATTAATTTTATTTACGTAATATATTATTATATTTTAATTTTAACATAAAGTTTTATAAAATGAATCTAATGTTTTTTAATAAAATAATCCACGTTTACCTCTTTTTTATAAAGATATAAGTATAAATTTTATTCATATATATAATGTAAATATTTAAATTAAAAAAATTTTACCGAACGTATAAAAAAAAATAAAAATTAGTTTAATTATTATTTTTAAATTCTTTAATAACACGTTAAAAAATATTAATAAATATATTTATAATTAATATTAACATTTATTTAAGAAATTATAAAAATACTAGGAAATATATTATTATAAAAAATTAATTAAAAAACTTAAGAACTAATTAATAAATATACGGTAATAATTATTATAATAACCTTTAAACTTTATTTTTAAATGCTTAAAAAAATTATTAAACTTTATTTCCGGATGTTTAAAAAAACCACCAAACTTTATATTTAAATATTTAAGAAAATTATTAAACTCCATGTCCGGATATTTAAAAAAATTATTAAATTTTATATTTAAATATTTAAAAAGATTATTAAACTTTATTTCCGGATATTTAAAAAGGATAAAAACATGTTTAAACATTGAAAAAGTAAAGATATAATAATTAAATATAATATAATAAAAATGTTAATATATAAATAGTTTGAAAAATAACGTAAAATATTAAAAAATAAAAATATTTTATTTATATTATTATTTAAAAATTAATTAGTAAAGGTATTAAATTTCTATATATAATATTTTAAATTATTTTTAATAAGGTTTTAAATAAAAAGTTATTAAATAACATTTTTATTAACATATATTTTATTATTTAAAAAGTATTAATTTATTTATTTTATTATATTTTAAATAAAATTTAATATTATTAAGGTTTAATTAAAAGTTTATTTTTTTATCATATATTAAAAATAAAATTAATTTTATTATATAAACTTATTTTAATAATAAAACTTTAACTTTTATTATAATTTAAATTTTTTAAATTTATTAAATAATAACCGAATTATATTAAATTATTATTACCTTTGTTATTACTTTAAAACTTCGGGTTAAACACATTTTAATAAAACATAATTTAAACATATAAAAACGTATATTAATATATTATACTTCCGATATATTTCTTATTTATTAATTAACTTTATCTTTTTTTTTAATTTATTACTTTTTTTAAAAAAATCTTTAAATAAAAATTTAATTATATACGTTTAAATTTTATTATAATATTTAAAATAAAAAATTCCCCTTTTTTATTTAATTTTATATTATTAATTATAAATTTTAACTTTCCTTTTTTAAAGTATTTTAATAATTATAATTAATAAGTTATTAACTTAAAAACCATTATAAAAAAAGTTAACCTTAATTACTTTCTTACTTTATCCGTATTAAAACCGTGGGAAAAAAATATTATAAAGTTATTTTTTATAAGGTTTACCGTATAAACGTAAAAAAATAAAAACTTATTTCGTATAATTATAAAAACATATTTACCGTTTTTTTAATACATTATTATATAATATAAAAAATTAATTACGATATAAATAATAAATACGATTAAAGTTATTTATTACGTTTTTAATAATTTACTTATTAAAAATTATTTTAATTTTTTAATTAAAAAATTTAAATCGTTTTATATAAATTTCCGTAATGTATATTAAATTAAATTTATTTTATTATTAATATTTTAAAATACGTTTATTATATAATTACTTAAATTATACGATTTTTTACGCGGTCCTTAAGTTTTTATTAAATTACTTTAAAATAATAATATTTTTTAAATGTAAATAAAACGGTAAAAATAATTATTAAATAATTAATTTATATTAACTTTGCCATCTTATACCGTGAATACCTTTAAGAATTAAAGGTGTTAATTATATTATTAATAGTGTTAAAAAGTTATAAATGTTAATTTCTTAAAGGTAAATATATAAATGTTATTATTAACCGGGAATTTTTATTTAAAAAAATGTTATTTTAATAAGGATTAAAATATAAATAAACTTAATAATATTTAAAATTATTTAAATATTTAATAATTATATAAAAAAATTATTAAAAAATAATATATTATAAAGTAAATAATATAAATAAAAATAATTATAATTTATATTTCATTTTTATTTATTCTTTAAAATGTTTCTTTTTTTTTTTATATATTATTATTAAATTATTTAACGTTTGAAAAAAATAAACTAGTAAGTTTTATTTTTAATTTTTTAAAAGGTATAAAATATAATAAATATAATATATATATGAAATTAAATTATATTTTTAAAATTTAATATTCTTATAATTAAAAATTTTATTTATAATAATTTAAATTATAATAAAATTAATCATGATTTTTTATTTTTTATATATTATTATAATATATGGTTTTCCTTTAATTTTTTTAATAGTTTTTATTTAGATTTTTTTTTATTTTAATAAAGTAATCTTATATTATTAATGAACTTTTTTTATATATATATTTATATATAACGTTTTATATTTTAAGTTTATATTAAAAAAATAATTTATTTATTAAAAAATTTATTACCATTTTTTTAAAAGATTTATTCCTTAATTAAAGATTATTTTTTTTATTATTACATATTTAAATAAAATATAAAAATAAAAATTTAAAACGAATAAATATAATTAAAAGTTTTATAAGTGAAAATTATTTAATAATTATTAATAATTATTATTAATTATAACGGTGGTAAGAAATATTTTATTATAAATAAATTTAAATGATTATAATAATAAAAAATAATAATATATACTTATATAAACGAAATAAATAATAAAATGTTTAATTATTTTATTTTAAACTTTTATTTTTATGTTTATTTTAAAATATAAAACATTTTTTTATTATGTATTTTTATATATTATATATTTTTATATTTTTTTTTTATATAATAAATTATTATATAATAAATAAAAAATATAAAATTAAAATTATAATAATAAAAATATTTAATTAAAATAAAATTTTATTTTAAGTATTTAATAATAAATTATATTATTATTACTTTTATAAGATTAAAATTTAAAGTTATGTTTTATTTTATTAAAAGTTTTAATTAATTTTTTAATGAGATTTAAAAAAAGAATTTAAAATATTTATTATACTTTTTATACGTTTTTTTTTTCTTTTAATTTTTTTTTTAAAAGAAATGAAAAAATAAATATTATTTTTAATAAATTTAAAAGTGTTTTAAATAATGCGACGATTAATTAAGTTATATGTATTTTTATAAAGTTTATTTATCTTTAACCAAAAGTTTTATTTAATAAAATTTTTATTTAAATAAATAAAATTAACGGTTTATTAAATTAATTAAAACGAAATATTTTAAATATGAAAAGATGTAAAGTTTAAATTAAATAAAATAATATTATTTTAAATATTATTAAAAATAAAAAAATAAAAAGTAAAATTAATATAATGTTAATTTAAAAATTTATTAAAATATTATATATTTAATATTTATAAATATTAAAAAAGGCGAAACTTTTATTATAATAATTAAATCCTTTTTTTTTTTTAAATACTTTTAAAAAAATGTATTATTAAAAAAGTAATTATTATTTACGTAAATATAAAAACTTGTTTTAATAAATAATTAAATTATATATTACGTTTTATATATAATTATATAGTTTAAAATTAAAACTTATTAATTTTTTTTTATTATTTAAAATAATATTAATATTTTAATATTATATAATTAAAAAAATAACTTTTTTTATATACTTATATATATATATAAATGATAAAATAAAAATAATTATTTAATAAAATTATTAAATAAATTTAATAACTTATATTATTATATATATAAATAATGTATGAAATAATTAAATAATTATTAATTTATTTTTTATTTATATTAAAATAAAAGAAAATAAATTTATTTTATAACATTAGTTTTTATATATTAATAAATTTTTTCTTTTATTAAATTTATAATTAAATAAAATTAATAAGCTTAGAATTTTAATTAAAATATTATAAAATAAATTTATTTTTATGAAGTTTATTAATATTATTATATAAAGTTTATAAGAAATAATGTAATATATAAATTAATTTTTAATTATAAATGGAATTTTAAAAAATATTTATAAAATTAATATTAATAAAATTAAGTTTAGTTAAGGTTTATTTTTATTATTTTATATCCGAAAAATAATATTTATATTTATTTATTATTTATTTATTAAACCGTTAAATATTTTTATATATTTTTATTAAAGTTAATTTATAAGTTTAAAACGTTTATTAATAAGTTTTAAAAGTTTTTAAAGTTATTTAATAAATCCTTAAAAAATAAATATTATATTAATATTTAATTAAAAACGTTCTTTAGTTTATAAATTATTAAAAACTTTTAAGGTGTATTTAAGGATTTATTATTAAGATAAGTATAATTTATAAAAGTAATGTTAATTTATAAAATTAAATTATTAAAGTTTTAATTATATTAAAAAATTATTAAATAATTATTATATGTAATAAAAAACGTGTTTCATGTATATGTTATTAATATAATAAACTTATGAAGTATAGGGTTAAGTTATTTCGGAACTTACATTTTATAATTATAAGATTAAGTTATATTTAAATTAAATATTATTATTAATTTATTAAATTTTAAAAATTATTTTTTAATCGATTTTAATAAAACGATACGTATACGTATTAATATTCTTTTCGAATTAATTAAAGCTTAAAAAAACTTATAATAATTATAAATTTTTAAATATTTTAACTATGTTATTTTATTAATAAAAACGATTATATGGTTTAAGGAATGGCCGTAAAATAATATTTAATTTAATAATTTTTTTAAATATAACTTTTTTTAAAAAATAAATACGTTATATAAATATTATATTTTACTTTATATAAACCTTATATATATTATATATAAGATAATAAGGTTTAATTTAAAAAAGTAAAATTATTAAAAGAAAATGGTATGTTTTTATATTTAAAGTTAAGATGTTTTTTTTATATATAATTAATATAATTTACTTTATTTAATATAAGTAAGTTTTTAATTTATACGGTTTATATATAATAATAATTAAAGATTTTAATTAATAATTTATAACACGTTTCGTTTATTACGTTTAAAAAATATTTAATTTAAACTTTCATTTTTTATTAAATATATAAGTTTCCTTTTTCGTTATTACTTTAATAACTTTTATAATATTATTTTCTAACATTTAAATTTTAATTTCCTTTATAATTTATATAAAAATTTATTATTATTTAATTTAATTTTATATATAAAATTAAGTAATAAATCGGGTTTAAATTAAATTATTTTAATTTAATTTATTTATTTTACGTTTATATTAAAAATTTTAATAAGATTATAACTTTATAAACTTATATTATTAAGAAATATTAAAATATTTTTAATGAAAAGAAAGTAGATAAAATATAACGGATAATTAATGTATAAATGGTGTATTAAAAAATGAAAAGAAATGTAGGAAATTATAAGAATTTAATTTTAATAAAATTAAATTAAGTAACGTAATATAAATTCTTATAAGAAATAATTTAAATATAAGGCTTTTAAAAATACATATTTAAATATTAAACCGGTGAAATATATTTTTTAATAATAAAGTTTAAATAATAATTTTATTTAAAAATAATTATATATTTTTAATAATTATTTTAAAATTTATTAATATTATGATTAAGTAAATTTAATAAGTTAAATAAAATAAATTATATAATTATTAAATTTATTTAAAAGTAAAAGTTAAGGAATATAACATTTATATTTTTTTAATTTTTAATTTTAATTTAAATAAATGTTTATATGAATTTTTTAAGTTAAATATTAGTTTATATATGTTTTTTAATAATAAGGAGGTTTATTTATATATTTATATTAAAAAAAAAAGGTTAAAAAAAAATTTTTATTATTATAAATTTAATAATAATTTTAAATAATTATTAAATAAATATAATAAGTTTAATAAGTTAATAATTAATAACTTAAATATTTAAGTAATATATATATTTAAATATAAGTTTAAATATAAAAATATGTTTTTATTATTTTTTTTTATAATTAAATAATTTAAATTATATAAATATTTAATAATATAATTATTATAATTATTATAATTATAATAATTATAATTATTAAAACTTTAAATTTTATAATAAAGTTTAAATTATTTAATTAATAATAAGTAAATAATATATAATTAAAGTTAATATTAAATAGTTTATAATATTTATATATAAGATTTATTTTTATTATTATTAAATAATATATATTATAAGTTTAATATTTTTAATAATAATAAGTTTTTTATTATTTTTATTTAAATTATAAAATTAAAAATAA
>MU403305.1:0-15232 GCA_022695765.1 Annulohypoxylon moriforme | reverse complement strand
TTATTTTTATTTTTATTTTTATTTTTATTTTTATTTTTATTTTTATTTTTATTTTTATTTTTATTTTTATTTTTATTTTTATTTTTAATAATATTAATAAATTCTTAAATATAATTATTTATTAAAATTTAATTTATTAAATAATTTTAATTGTTTTAAAATTTAAAGAATTTTTAATTTATATAAAATAAAATATAAATTATAAAAAATTTAAAAATATTTTTTTTTAATTTTTTAAATTAATATATTTTATAAAAATTAAAAAAAATATTAAAAATATATATTAAATTGTTTATATATTTATAAGGTTAATTTTATATTATTATATTAGAATTTTTTTTATATATTTATTAAATTTAGAATAAAATTTTAAATTTAATTTGAATTTATTATTTAAAAATATTTAAAAAAGAAGATTTAATAAATTAAATTTTTTGTAAGGTAATTATAAAGGAAATTTCTATTATTTTATAATATATTATATTATATTATATTATATTATATTATATTATATTATATTATTAATTATTATTTTAAGAATTAGTTTTATAAAGTTTTATTTTTATTATTATAATTAGTTTTGAAAAATTAACTTATTATTTTTTTTAAAAATTAAAAATAATTATAAAATAATTTTAAAAGTTTTTATATATAAAAAATTAATAAAAAAAATTAATTATATTTATAATTATAATATAAATTTTTTTTAATAAAATTATTATTTTTAATTATAATAAAAATAAATAAATATTTAAAATTATTATTTAATTTAAAGTATATAAATTAATTATTATATATTTTTTATAAATATTATAAATATTATATTATTTAATAAATATTAAATATATAAATAAAAATAATTCGTTAATTTATTATATATAATTTTATTTAAAAAAGTTTTATTATTAAACTTTTAATATTATTAGTTTTTTATAAACGGGAATTTTATTTTTTTTTAAAAAAAAGAATTTTTATAATTTTTTAATTTTTTTAATAACTTTAAAAAAATAATATAAAATTTATTAATTACGTAATAAAGAAAAGATTTTTAATATAAATATATATATTATTTTTAATAATATATTTAAATAAATGAAAAAGTTTTTTAATTTTAAAAATTAAATATATTTTTAAAATTTTAAATTTAAGTTTTTATTTTAAATTTAATATTATATTTTATTATGTTATAAATATTTTTTAAAACTTTTAAATTATAATAAATATAATATTTATTAATAATATAAAAATAAAATTATTTAATTTTAATGCGAACTTGTTAAAAATTTAAAGAAAAGAAAATAATAAAAATTAAAAAAATAACTTATATATAAGTTTAAATTAAATAAGATATTTTTTTAAAATATTATTTTAAATTTGTTTTATATTAAAACTTAAGATTTATTATTAATTATATAACTTTTTATATATATTTTATATTATTATATTAAACACGTTAATAATTAATTTTAAAAAATTTATTTTTAATATTAAAAACATAATATTAGTTATTATTATTATAATAATAAATATTATTTTAAATTAAATATTTATAAAAATATAATTTAAATTTAAAAATTTAAAAAAAAAATTTATTTATATATATTCGGTTATAATAAATAATTTTAAAATATTTTTATTAATTAATGCGGTATTATTTACTGCGATTATATTTATAATTAAAAAAATAAACGTAATAATAATTATAATTATTATGAAAGTTTTAAATATAAATAATTAAAAATTAATAAAATATTTATTATTAATATTTTTTATAATTATTTTAATGTATAATTTTTTTAAAAATATTTTTAATAATTATCATATATAAAATTTTTATATTTATAATAATATTTATAAATATATTAAAAAAAATATAAAATAAAAGTTATAATTTATTAATAATAATTTATAATTTATTTAAATATATAATAATATTTTTTTAAAAAATAATAATTATTTTTTATTTATTCGTTATTTTATAAATTTATATATTATTATAAATTAATATTTTTAAAAAAATTATAAAATTATTTAATTTTTATAATTAATATTTATATTATACGGTTTAAAAAAATTATTTTTAATTAAAATATTAAGTTATATTACTTTTTTAATAATTTAATTTAAGGGTTTATAAATTATATTATTTCAAAAATTCTTTTTAAAACGTAAAAAATAAATATAACTTATTAAAATATTTTTATTTTTTTACCGTTAAATTTTTATATTATATTATAATAATTTTTAATTATATATTTAAGTTTATAAAAAAATATATAAATAAACTTTAAGTTAATATTTATTTATTTTTTTTATTAATTTAAAATAAATTTTAATATATAAATATATATAATTAAAGAAAAATAAACCATTTAAAAAATTAATAATTAAAATAATTTCTATTTTTAAAAAAAATATATTATTTTAATTTTATATTTAATATTATAATTAATTTTATATTTAATTTTATACTTAATTTTATATTTATTTTTATAATTTTTTAACTTTTAAAGTTTTTAATAAATATTATTTTTAAATATATTAAAAAATTTATTTTATAAAAGAAATATTTTTTAATAATAATTATATATTTAATAATAAAAGTTAATAATTAAAAACATATTAATTATTTTTTAAATAATATTTAAAATATATAATTATTAATAATATTTAAAGTATATTATTATTAATAATATTATTTCATTTATATAAAAAAACTTTTTATTATAATATATATAAAATAAAATAATATTTAATATAATATTAATAAAATTATTTTAAAAATTATTATTATTAAAAAAAAAACCTTTTATATTATTTATTTAATAAATTAACTTTTTATTCTTATTATAATAATTTTAATTTTTATCATAATTTTAACTTTTATTACGGTTTTAACTTTTATTATAATTATTATTTTAATAATTATAAGGTTTATTTTTAATTTTATAAAAATAATATAAGTTTAATAATCCGTAATATTTTTTTATTAAAAATATAATAATTTAAATTAATTATTAAAAAATATACTTTAAATTATTTTTATTATAATTAAGTTACTTTTTTTTTTCTTTTTTATATAATTTTATAACGTTTTATTTTTATATAAAACTTTTAAAAATTATTAAATCTTAAAAAATATATTTATTAAATTTTTTTATTTTATATATATATATATATTAAATTCTTTTCGAAATATATATATAAATAATATTATTTCCTTTTATTAATTCTTTTATATTTAATATAATAAAAATAAAAAAGGAAAATATATAATTAAAATTTATATAAAATTAAGTTTTTTATTTTTTAAATATTTTATTAATATTAATAATATATAACTTATTATATTTAAATATAATAAATTTATTACTTTATTAATATTAAATAAATTTATTTAAAAAAATTAAAAATAATATTTTATTTATTTATAATATTTTTATAAAATAAATAAATATAATTTATAAAAAAAATATATTAATAAAAATAATTTTTTTTATTATTTATGAATTTATTATTATAAAAATTTTAATATTATTTGTTTTAAACTTTATAAAAAAAAATTATTATTATTAAATATATTATTAAAAATAATAAATTATTTAATTTTATTTATATATAAAATTAATAAAAAAACTAATAATTTTTTATTATTTTTAATTATTAAATTAATTAATTAAATTATATAAATAAATTAAATAATTAATTTAGTTTTAATTAGTTTATTAATTAATTAAGCTTAGTTTTAATTAAAAAAATAATTAATTAAAAATTAAACTTAATTAATTAATTAATAACTAAAAAAACTTAAAAAATTAAAGATTTTTTTTAAAAAATCTATATCCTTTTAAATAAAATTTGTAAAATTATTCTAATAAAAGATTAATAAATTTGAAATTAAAAAATAATATATACAATAAAGATTTTTATTTTTATTAATTTATTTTAATTTTTAATAATTTTATAAAAATATTTTTAAAAATATTTTGATTTTTATATTTTAAAAATATTATTTAAAATATTATATAAAATTAAATAAAATATTTAAAACTACATTTTCTTTAAATATATATAATATTTAATTTTAAATTATAAAAAAGATCTTTTTTTTAATTATATAATTAAAAATGGATCATTTAATAATTTTTAAAAACTAAAGATATAAAAAATTTTAATTTTTCGATTTTTTAATTTTTAATTTTTAAATATAATAATATATATAATAATAATCTTTAATTTAAATATATTTAAATAATATGTATTTTAAATTAATTATAAATTTTTAAAAATTCTTATAAAATAAATTTTTTAAATTTTATATTATTAAAATTAAATAAAAATTAAACTTATTTTTTAATATTAAATAATAAATTAAAATTAAATTATAAAATTATAATTCTTTTTATTTTATATATAAATTAATTTTAAATTTATAAAAATATTTTTATTTTTATTATAAAAATAAAAATAAACCTTAAAATAATTTTTAAAATTTAAAAATATAAAAGTTTTTAATTTTATTTTTTTTTATTTTAATAATTATTTATATAATAAAAAAGAATTTTAAAGAAATAAAATAATAAAATAAAATTTAAAAATATATAAAATAAAAGTTAAAAATATAAAAAAAAATAAAAAATTATAAATAAATAAATAAAAATAAATAAAAATATAATATAATATAATTTTAATTTTCTATATTTTTTTAATATTTTTATTATATATTTTTTATAAATCTTTAATATTAAAAATTCCTTAACTTTTTAATAAAATAATATATTTAATTATTTTAAGTGATACTTTATTTTTATTTTTTATAATTATATTATTTAAAATAGAAAAAGTTCTTTTAATTAAAACTAAAATAATAAATATACCTAAATACCACCTTATTAATAATAATAAAATTAGAAAACAAGTTTTATTAACTTTCTAATAAACTAAAATATTAATTTATAAAATTAAATATTAATAAATTATATTTTTTAAAAACAATAAAATAATAAAATAATATATATATTTTTAAAGTAAATTTTTATAAAAAAATATATAAATAATTTTTCGTTTAAATTTAAATTTAAATTTAAATAAATATTATTATTAGAATTATTTTATTTGTTATTTAAATTATGAAATAAAAAATTTAAATTATTTAAATTATTATTATTAAAAAATTTATTTTAAATTTTATAATAAATTAATATAATAAATAAAATAATAAATAATATAATAAATAATATAATAAATAATATAATAAATAATATATTAAATAATATAATTAATAATATAATTAATAATATAATTAATAATATAATAAATAATATAATAAATAATATAATTAATAATATAATAAATTAAATAAAATAATATTTATAAATTAAATTCTTAAATAAATAAATTTAAAATATTTGTTTTAATAATTATATAATAATATAATAAATTTTATTTTTAAAAATGATTTAATTCATAAATAAGATTTAAAATAATATTAAATAAATAAAATTATTTAAATTAATATTTTTAAATTTTTAAAGAAAATGATAAATTAATTTTTTAAAATTAATTATAATAATAAAAATAAAACTTTATAAAATTAATTTTTAAAATAATAATTAATTTTTAAAATAATAATTAATAATATAATATAATATAATATAATATAATATAATATAATATAATATAATATAATATAATATAATATAATATAATATATTATAAAAAATTTAATTTATTAAAATTTTTTTTTAAATATTTTTAAATAATAAATTTAAATTATTATAACGGTAAAATATATATTTTTAAAATTATTTTTTTAAAATTATTTTTTTAAAATAAATATTTTATATATAAAAATATATTTATATATTTAAAATATTTCGTTATATAAATTAAATGGAAAAATATATTTATAAAATTAATTATTTATATAAATTATTTTAATAATTAAAATTATATTAAATAATTTTATTTTTTTAAATTTTTTTATTAAAATTATTTTTTTTTAAAAAAATTTTTTTTTTAAAATTATTATTTTTTTTATTTATTTATTTGTTTAAAATTTATTTATTTATTTATTTATTTTTAATTTAAAATTATTATTTATTTTATGATTATTTTTATATAATATTTTATAAATATTTTAAATAAAAACGTATATAAGTTTTTTTTCTTTTTTATTTATAATTATAAACGTGTTTTTTTCCCTTTTAATTATATAATTTTCTTTTTTTTAATTATATTATTTTTTATTAATTACATTTATGCGCGCATTTATTTTTGTTCTTTTAATTATATATATATATAATCGATTTTTTTTTAATTATATATATATGCGTATTTATTTTCGTTTTTTTAATTATATAATTATTTTTTTTTTAATTATAAATATTTGTAATTAATTTTTTTATTTTAATTAATTTTTTTTTAATTTTATTTATATAATTTTAATTATTTTCGTTTTTTTAATTATATAATTATTTTTTTTAATTATATTTATACGTATATATTAATTAAATTAATAAATATATAAATAAACGTATAAATTAATAAATTTTTATAAATTTATAAATTTATAAACTTAAAAATTCGTAATATTATAAATTTATAAATTAAAAATTTAAATCGTAATAAATTATAAACTTTAAAATATATTATTATAAAAAATTATTTTAAACTTTAAAATAAAAAGTTTTAATTTTTATTATTATTATATAAAAAATATTTTTAAATATTAAAATAATTTTTATAAATATAATATTATTATTATAATAAATTTAAAATTTTATTTTAAATTTAATAAATATATAAAAAATATTTTTATTTTTTAATTTATTTATTTTATTAATAAATTTTTTTTTAATATTTATAATATATTTTATTAAAATAAAAATTTAATAAATTTAAGTTAATATATTTAAATAATATTAATATAAATAATAAAATATATAATAAAATATATAATAAAATATTTAATAAATATTTTTATATTTATTATTTTTATATTTATTATTTTCATTTAAATTTAAAATATATTTATTTATATAATTTAATATAAAATTATTAATATTATTATTATTTTTAAATAAGTTTAAAAATTTCTAAATAATAATATTTATAATATTTTTAAAATATTTATTAAAATAACAATTTTTAAATATAATGAAAAAAAATATTATTATTTTAAATATTATTTTAAATAATATTAAAATTAAATTAATTTCATTATAATTTAAAATAAAATAATAAAATAAAATTACTTTAAAATTATTTTATAAAAAAATAATAAATAATAAAATAAATAATAAAATAAAATTATTTTAAAATTATTTTATAAAAAAATAATAATTTTAATACAATAATTTTATCGTAGTTTTATTATAACTTTATTATAATTTTTAAATAATTTAAATAAATATATATAATAATTATAAGTAATAAATAATAAAATAATTTTATAATATATAATTATTTTATTATTTAATAATATTTTTTTTTAATATTATTTTAATTTATTAATAAATTTATTATTTTTTTAATATATTTATTTTTTATTAAAATTAATTTATTAATAAATTTATATTTTTAAATTAATTAAAATATTAATTTTATATATATTTTTTTATAATAATTAATAAATTTTTAATTTTTTTTTAACACGTATATTAATTAAAATATTATTTTAAAAATATATTTATTTTTGAAATTATAAAATAAATTAATTTATTTAAATTTTAATTCGTTTTTATTAAATTTTAAACTTTTATTTAATATAATTTAATAATATTTAAATAAAATTATCGTAAAATTAATAAATTTTTAAAATGTTTATTTTTTTTTTTTTTTTTAAATATTTTTTTTTTAAGAAATATTAATTACGTAGTATTAAAGTTTTTATCTCTGTACGTAATATATAAAAAAAAGCCGTATATTAATTTAAAAAGTATATTTTTTACTTTATTAATTTAAATATTTTAATTTTTATATAAATTATTATATAAAATTAAATATTTTTATTATTTCATATTAATTAAATTTATATAAATTTAAAAATTTTTTAATATTTATATACTTAATTTTTTAATTATTTATTTTATAATTAATTTATAAATTTAATATTTAAAATTTAAATAAATTGAAAACGCTTAAATTAATAATTTTATTATTTTAATATTTAATTTTTATAAATTTATTTTAAATTATTTTAATTAAAATAAAACTAATTTTACTTAAAGATTTAATTATTTAAACTTAATAATTTTAATTTAAATTATAATTTAATTTATAATAATTTAATTTAAAAAACACCGTAACGGGTATAATTTAAATTATTTAATTAAACTTTTCGAACGTTTTAAATTAATAGTAATTATTAAAGATTTAAAATAATATTAAAAAGGTAATAATTAATTTAAAATAAAATATTATTTTAAAAGTTATAAGGACGAAAAAGGTACCGTTCAAAAGCGCGCACGGACTTTTTTAACATACTACGCGCAAAAATAAAAACCTTAATACTACGCGACTAATATTTCTCTTTTTTTTTTATATTTTTTTTATATAAATTTTATTTTATAAAAATTTTTATTTTTAAGTTTATTTAATTTATTTTATTTTATAATATTTATTTATTAATAAATAAATTTATTAAATAATTATAAAATAAATAATTTTTATAAAATTATTATATTTTTATATAAAAATTTTTAATTATTTTAAATTAAAAAAATTAATTTTAAAATAATAATTAAAATTATTATTTTCATTACGTTATTATTTAAAAAAATTTATTATAAATATTAAATAAAAAAATTAATTATTTAAAAAATTTAATAAATATAAAATTAAAAATTATTATTATATTTATTTAAATAAATAATAAATTATTTTAAAATTAAAATAATTATATAATAAATAAATATATATATTATTAATAAAGAAAAATATAATAAAATAATTAAATAAATTTAATAAATTATATAATATAAATATTATAAGTTTAATATTTTTTAAATATTATATATATTTTAAATATTATATATATTTTAAATATAATTAATAATAAATATTTTAAAATTTTTATTTATATTTAAAAGTAATTATATTATATTTATTAAAACTTTTTTAAAAAAAACGTTTTTTAATAAAATAAAATAATTATATTTATTTAAACGAAAATTAATTATATTATTTTTTTAAAGGAAAAATATTAATATTATTTAAATTTAAAAGTATTTTTTTAACGGAAAAGTTAAAAAAATAAAAAATAAAAACTATATTAAAATTAAAAAATTTAAAAAATAAAATTTAATTATTTTTAATGAAATTATTTAAAAACGAATTAATTTATTAATTAAAGGAATTTTTAAACTTATTATAAAAAGATTTTTATTTTATTAATCCACGATTAAAATAATAATAATTTAATATAAAATTAAATAATTTAATTTTATTTTTAAATTTATTTATTAATAAAAATAAATTATAAAATACTTTAAAATTATTAAAAATATATTTAAAAAATTTTAAAATTTTATTTTTAAAAATTAAAAATTTATTTAATTAATTAATTACTTTTTTATAATTAATAAATTTATTATAATTATATATTAACTTTTTATATTAATTATTAAAAAGATTATTTTTATAATTATAAATTAATAATTAATATTATTTATAAAAAAAATTATTTTTATAATTATAAATTAATTATTAATAATAATTTATAATAAATTTATTATTATAATTATAATTAATAAAACTTTATTTTTAATTTTTATTTTTATTAAAAATATTTAAAATAAACGAAAAAATATTTTAAAATTTATATATTTATATTATATTAATAAAAAGTAAATAACGCGTGAAAAAATTAATAATAATTATTAAAGTTATTTTATAAAAATTAATAATTAAAAATATATTAAAAAAATTAAATATTTTCGGATAAATTTTAAATAATAAAAATAAATTATATAATTAAAAGTTAAAATAAATTAATTATTTTTATTCGAATATATTAAAATATTATAATGCCGGAAATTATGTTTTAATTAAAAATATTATATATTAAAAAAATATAAACTTATTTGTAAATTTTATCCGAATATATATTATAAACGAAAAGAGAAAAAAATTATATAAAATAACTTTATTTAATTATTTTATAAAAATACTTAAATATAATACGAATTAAAAATTATAAATATAATTAAAAAAAACATATTAATTAATTTAAAATTTATTTTATAATAAGTTATATAATTAATATATTTAATAAAATACGTGGGATTAAAAATAAATATATAATTAATAAATTAAATTTATAATTTACTTTATTTAAAATTACACGAATTAATTAATTAATTAAAGGAAAATATAATAATTAATATTTATTTAAAATATATTAATTATAAGAAAAAAACTTATTATAAAAAAGTTTTAACGTTTAATTTTTATATTTTATTTAAAATTTATTTTAAACTTTTATAACCGGTTATTTTTAAGTTAATTAATATTTTTACTTTCTTTTTATTAAAAATATTTTAATTATTAATAACATTTTAAAAACTTTTTTTATTAAATATAACGTTTATTAATTAAAAAGAAAAAATTAATTAAAATAATTAAAATTATTAATTAAATATATATAATTATTATTTTTAAAGATATAATAGTTTTAATAAAAAAAATGGATTTAATTACGGTAATATATTTAATTACGGTGATAAATTTAATTATAATAATAAATTTAACCGTAATATTAAATATAATTATAAAAACGGAAATAATAATTAAGTACGGTTTAATATATTAATTAAAAATCGTAATAAAGTAAAAAATTAAAAAAGTTAAAGTTAAAATTAAAGCCGATTTAAACATAATTAACGGTTATATAAACGTTATTAAAAAAAATAAATTTAATTTAATAAATTCGTTAAAAAATATATTAATATAAAAAATAAGGTTTTTTTTAATAAAAATAATTTATAAATTACTTAATAAAAATTATAAATAATAATTAATAAATATATTATAATAAAATTAAACTTTAAAAGAATTTAAAAAAAATATATATATATAAAAGTTTTTAATAAAAAAAATAATATTATAAAAGAAAATAATAAAAATGTTTTATTTTATTTTAATTTTTTAAATAAAATATATAATAAATATAAACGATAAGTTTATAAAAAAGTTATTAAAATAATTAATTCCTTATTTTATTTTATTTAATAATATAAGTTTAAGAATAAGATTATTTTTATTTAAATATTTAATTTTTTATAAGTATTAAATATTTAAGTTTAAATTAATTAAATTAAATATATTAAAACTTTTATAAGTTTAAATTATATTAAGTTTTATAAAACAACTTATAAAAAATAATATATATAACTTAATTAATATTAAATTAAAAAATAAATATATATTTTACGAAAATAACTTTGTTTTTTATTAATATTTAAAATTTAATATTATAATTAAAAATGAAATAAAGTTAATAATAATTTATATAAATATTAATTATTTTAATATATTTATAAGTAAAGTTTAATTAAAAAAATATATATTAAAAGTAAAAATTTATAAAATAAATCCGATTATAATTAAAAACATTACAAAGAAAATTAATTTATTTATTAAAATTAAATTTAAAATGATAATAAATAATTAATTTAAAAATAAATAAAAAAAAGTTTAATTTATAATAAATATATAAATCATATATAATAAATTATAACTTAATGTATTATTAAAAATAAAATAATTAAATAAATATATAATAAACATTAATTTTTTAAATAAAATTTTTATAATAAAATTATATAAAAACATAATTATTTTAATAAAAATAATAAAAAAAAATAAACTTATTTATTAATAAATAAAAATAATATATAACGTGGTAATTTTAATTTAAATAATAATAATAATATTTATTAATTATGTTAATTTTCTTTTAATAAATTTATAAAAATTAGAAAAAAATTATTAATTTTATAATATAATAAATAATATTATAAATATAATATTAAATATAAATAATTAAAAAATTATTTTATTTATAAATTTAATAATTAAATTAATTAAAATTAAAAAAAAACATTTAAAAACTTTAATAAACTTTTAAAAAAAAAGTATATTTATAATATTATAAAAAAAACAATTTATACCGCGATAATAATTACGGTTACCACGGATTTTAATGGAAACTTTTAAATGTTAAAAGAATTTAATTTAATAAGAAAAATTAAATTTACATTTAAATTAAATGAAAAATTATTATAAAATATATATAATATAATAAAAAATAATAAATAAATATTAAAAGAAAAAATGTTAACGTTAAAAGTTTAAAAATTAATAAACGAACTTTTTATAAAAATAAAAAACGGAGTATATATTTATTTTAAAAATAAAAATATAACTTAAAAATTCTTAAAAATAATAAAAAAATATAAAATTTAAAAAAAATTTAAAATAATTAATATAATAAATAAAAAGAAAATAAAAATTCCATTAATTAATAATTAATAAAATTAAATTTATATAATAATTAAAATATACGAACTTAAAATAAAAAATAAAAAATTAATGGATAAAATTTTTAATAAAATATATAAAATAAAAAAAATAAAGTTTATAAAAAAAATTATACTTTTTAAATATTTAATATTTATAATACAGAAAATAATAAATAAAATAAATAAAAAAATTATTATTAATTTTAAATTTTTAAACAAAGTTATCGTATTAAACGTTTATTTTTTATTAATATAAAAATTAATTATTTTTAAAATATAAAACATTAAATATATTATTATTATAAATAAATTAAATTTTTTTTATTAATTATTAATTTAATTATTTTATAAAGATAAAATGGTTATTATATTTTTAAAAAGTTTAAAAATATCGAATATAATTTTAATAAGTTTTTATAATAATTTAAAATTTACTTAAAAATTTAATAATTAAAAATTAAAACTTTATAAAAAATATATTATAATATATATTAATAATATAATGATTTTTTTTAAAATAATTAAAAAATATAAAATATATTTAAACGTAATTTTTAAGTTATTTAAAAAATTAAATATTATTTTATTATTAAAAAAGTTTTTTATTAATTTTTTATTTATACGTTTACTTAATTTTATAATAAATAGTTTTAATATAAAATTAATTAATAATAATATAGAAATTATAAAAAAATTTAAAATATTTATAAATTTTATAAAATTAAAAATATATATAAATATAATTGATTTTTTAAAAGAATTTATATTATAATATTAATAAAAAAAATTTTTATTATAAAAAAGGAAAATAAAACTTAACGTAACTTAAAAAAAAGAAAATATATTAAAAATATTAATAAGAAAAAAAAAATAAGTAACGGTTTTATAATTTATTTTAATAAATAAAAAACGTTTATTTTTTAAAATATTTTAAAAAAAATTAATAAATACCGATTATTTAATCCATTAAAACTTTAATAAAAAAACATTTTTAAAAATAAATACATTAAAAAAAAAGTTTTAATATAATAATATTTTATAATAATAATAATTAAAATAAAAACCATTTAATTATAAACTTAATATAATTAATATAATTTATAAGTAAAATTTTTATTAAAGTAAAAATAAAATTTTAAGCGATAAAATTAAAAGTTATTTATTTAATATAAAAAATTAAAATTTTAAAAATATAATTATAATTATATAAATTATTAATTATTATATTAATAAATTATAAAATTATAAAAAACATTATTAATTAAACTTTATTATAATTAATTAATTTATTAAAATTAAATAATTAATTAATAATAATTTTAATATATTTATTTTAATTTTAATTAAATGTAAAATATATTTTAAAATAAATGAATTTAATATTAAATATTTTATTACGATTAAAAATAAATTAAAATAATAAAAATACGGTTATAATAAAAAATACTTAAAAAAATAAACTTAATAATATAATAAATAATTTTAAATATATAACGGAAATATTAATTTATATAATAAATAAGTTTAAAATAAAATTTATTAAAAAAATTAAAAATAACTTAAAAATATAAAAAATTAAAAAAAAATTACTTTAAAAAAATATATTATTTAAGAATTTTAAATATATATTAAAAAATAAATTATTATATATATAAGTTTTAAATAATTTTAAACGTTTAATTATTTTAAAAAATTATATTTAATAAATTTTTAATAAAATTTATAATTAAAAAAATTATTTCGGTTTAAAAAAAATAAAATATAATTTATAAAATTTTAATATTTAAAAATTAACGATACGATTAACGGAATATATAATGTATTATTTTTAATATTAAATAAATTAAACGGATAAAAAAAATATTAAGAAAATTAAAGAGAAATATTAGTCGCGCAGTATGCCCCGCCTTATCTCCGCGCGCAGTATGTGAAAAAGGGCTGTGCGCTGATTCGAAAGGTATATTTTTTACCCCACCAACCCAGATACCTCCATCTTCATATAAATCCCCATACAAAAGTAAGTACTCTTATTGTATCGCACTAATTGAACTTATACAAATCCAAGATCCCTTCAACGCCTGTATACCTGACTTTTCAACCACTCATTCTACAATCAATTTACGTACCTGATTCCTGAAATCTGGATAGATTGAAAGCTCCAGAACTGCCGATTCTATTAATTACTTTCTTTATTCTGGTAAACTAGTATTGATTGAACAAAGGTTGATTGAAACAATCGTATATTTGAGGCTCTTGCTAGCTGGACCTGGCGATCCTGACTTGACTCGCAATTGATCTTGTAGTAGATCAATCAAAATCAGGTTTGAAAGCATGCAACCTGGACTGTTCGAATCGCCTTTTCGAGGCATTTCAAGTGATAGTAATTATCAAGGATTTGAAGGTGTATTGAAGGCGTAGTAATTGATTAAAGGTAAAACGGTGTCTTAAGAGCTACAGGGACGAAATAGGTACCATTCGAGAGCGCGCACGGACCTTTTTCGCATACTGCGCGCGGAGATAAGGACCTTGGTACTGCGCGACTAATATTTCTCAAATTAAAATTAATAATTAAATTAATTATATTTTTTCATATAATAATAATGAACTTTATCGTTAAATTATTAAAATTATTAATTATTAATATAATATAATATATTAAAAATTATAATAAATTAAATATATTATTTATAATAATAAATAAATTTATT
>MU403304.1:0-15364 GCA_022695765.1 Annulohypoxylon moriforme | reverse complement strand
TTGTACTGGGAATGAGCCGTTGTTATAATGGGCGAGGATTTCCAACCGTAAATAATGATTTCTTCGGGCGGGGCTTCCCGGTTAGGTACCTAGTACCTAATAAACTACGTCTCATCAAGAGGGGTAAATGCCTGGTGGTCACCTGACCACCCCACAGCTCTCGTTTTATACGGTTAATAACACAAAATATAAACTTTTAATTTTTAAAACGGTATTTAATCGTATTAAACGTTACACCTTGAGAAATATACCTAGTACGGAGTGCACCAAGCTTCAAAGATCGGGGATGAATCCTTTTCGAAAGCAACCACGAGGTTCTACGAGTAGTACTGCAGCCTTACACCAAAAAACTCAGAAACTAGGGAGTGTATATAGGAATATGCATCACGCACGCACGTACGCCATGTCTGATTTCTTTAACGGCTGCTTACGCGATATGACCGGTGAGTAAAATAAATCAAGTTAACAAGGTGGGATTCGGATGTCTTTGATAGGATGTGTCTGGTGTTACCTCGCGATGTCGATATCTAGGAACCTTTTTAAGCATTGATAGATATTAGCTCACGTCCCAATTTCTCCTGCTATGCGTTCAAGCGGTCTTCTCCTTTCTCAGCCTTAAGTATCGTTGTTCTTAAATTCTCTACTATTTTCAAGTCTCTAGGACCAAACGTCGCGTATCACAGTAGAAGCAGTACCTTGTCGAAATGGGTCTTATCCCGCGTCAAAGTTTACAGGGAGTTTCACCTCCAGGAGTATCCTATGATGGGTTTATAGTACGTGTCCTTGTCATTTTGAATATCTAGTTGTATCTGGCTCCCTTAGCTATCTAAGCACTAACAATCGGAAAAGGGTGGTGTATGGGCTGGTGTTGCCGTGTCTGGTGTGATACTTGCATGTCGTCTCGTTGCCCGCTTCCGAGGCCCGGGCAGGATCTATTGGGACGATGTGTTCGCCATTTTGGCCTTCACATTGGTCCTGATCACCGGAGCAGTATGGCAATGGGGAGCTCCCGGAATGTACTACGTCCTCAACGTGCAAGCAGGCATTGAGTCGTTTGACGAGGCGCGTTTCTTCCTTCAGATGAGACGGTGGCTCCACGCATCACTAATCGCTGAGCTGTTCTTCTATACCGGTCTCCTATTCATCAAGCTGTCCTTCCTACTCTTCTTCAGGCGACTTGGTCAGGGTATCAACTTTTTTAGACGGGTTTGGTGGCCGGTGCTGTTCGTCACCCTGGCTAGTTATTTCTCTTCCGTGGGAGACGTCGACTATAAATGCCTTGTTGGGCCGCTTGAGACGATATTGCAGGAGTGCAACACAGCTTCGTCAATCCATTTCGTCATTATAACTCTCCAAGTCAACTGCGCATTCGACATCCTTTCTGATTTCTTGAGTAAGACTCCACCGCCAATCCCAACCCATATTCCCCTTTCATACCTATCGTCTCTAGGTCCTAACTTCTCACTATATTAGTCATGCTCCTTCCGGCGACTTTGCTTTGGAGAACCAAGATCCGGCGGACCAAGAAATTCGCTATCCTCGGCCTCTTCTCACTTTCCATCGTCACCATGGTCATTGCCATAGTGCGGGTCGCGACCATCGGCGTGACGAGGAGGCCGGACGGTAATCTCGACAATACATACCTTTGGCTGTGGAGTTCCATTGAGCCGGCTGTCGGTACGTAGATGTATATCCTCGCCCTTGACGCGAAACCTTCTTACTAATACCACTGTTCGTTGTACTAGCCATCGTTGTGTCTTGCCTATCAGCGTTCCCGCAACTCTTCACGCAATCGTCCCGCAGCCAGAAGCCGGCATTTACTCCGTCCGAGTCGCGCCTCCGGATGATGTCGCGTATCCGGTCGAGAAAGAATCGGACTAAAGACACATTGGCGGAACTGGGCTCAGTCACGCAACACACTGCCGCCTTCGACCATTCCCGCGTTGAGACCGATGTCGAGGCAACGTCCCAAAGAAGCCAAGATAGCCAACAACCAGTGCTGGTCCCCCATACCCATAGACCCGTCGTCCATGCTTACAGAGGGCCATTTCAGGAACAGTCTGTTGGCTCGGAAAGTCAGATCACGCACCAGATCGAGTTCAGCGTTACTAAACGACCAGGAGAATAATGAAGCTTCGTTGCAATGGTGACTATTTCAGAGTGATCGGAAGTTGGGGAAAAGATGAGCTAATCTTCCTTTAGATTAATAATATCATCAAGCTCATCATTTTCATAGTTCTGCGTTGAACATACGGTGTGATACGTGTAACGTGTGGGAGCCTTTTGATAGGTAAAAATAATTCATCAAAGTGTCATTCGTTGAGTTTGATACAGGGGGTATAAACAAATCCTGTATCAAGTTGTTTAAGTTGTCGTAAGTATCTGCTTATTGCATTGAGCCGGCAGCCTCAATAGATAATGGCAATGCCATTTCAAGCCGAAGTTTACCTAGAGGTACCTACTAGGTAGGTAGGTACCTAGGGAATGCAAATTCCGGCTCAACCTGGCACAAAGAATGGACTCAGTCTGGCTGTCATGTGTGACATAATGGGGTAGTACTGGGGTCCGGGCGATATTGCTAAGTTCCTGTGACGTACCCAAACACACTTTATCCCAGTCACTTAGGGCAGATTGTAAGACAAAACCCGCCAAATAAACGTACTTGGATGGATAAGATGGAAGGTACGAAAATGGCATGTGCGATACATTATGTACCTACTATATGTTGTATTAAGAACTTCGATTCAACTGGAACTAGGTAGTTGATTTCTTTCAACCAATATAGCACCGTTTATTCTTCTAATTCCCGAGGTCCTTTTCTAAATACAGGCCAACCAACCATCAGTACCGAATATTCCATACCTTCGTGTAAGTACAACTTGTACACCGTACAGTGACGATATTAAAAACCCACCGTGTAATACGGATACGTACATGTATGTAGGTACCTACTAGTACACTATCTAGTATACATCTCAAATCACAATTACAACGAGAGCTTTACCACCAAAAATAGGATTAGGTGTGGTAGCGTGCGGCTGAACTAAGAAAGAATTGGCATGTACCTAATAATGCTACCTACCTCGTCCCAATATATATGCAGCGTCAACGTCGCGTTTGCGTAACTAGCAACAACAATCATCGTATCAATGTCGATGCACAGCCTCACTCATACAGTACAGCGACTACCCAAGGGCAAGGCTGGCAGATAAGACACCAGAACTGCCGAGAGAAAATTCGATTTGTGATTTGGGGGCCAATTTAGGATTGGGGCGTTTTCGGTAAGTAATTCTGAATCCTTTCAAAACTACGCCTACTAATTGTGCGGAACCCAAGATTTAGCCCCCGTTGAACCACGCCCTATGAGCGGCAGGTAAGATAACCGACCCGTCCAGGGCTGACTGGTTGAGGATCATAGGTTGGAGTGACCCACCTACACATCCAAGGGGAGTGGGCAGTCGTTTGTAGGGGTGTGTACGCAATAGCCGACAGCTACAACATCTCTAAAACCCAGATGACATGTGCCTCGTTCGCGCTTTTCGCCATGTTCCATGAATGCGTAGATTGATAGAAAAGAGGGAGATGCCTTCACTCAATTTCCTGCCGTCAAACTGCCGTCAATCGTTGTCGCACTTCCATACGCACACAAGATGCACTTCCAGCAGGCTGTACCCCGCGAGATCCGAAGCCTGGCATCCAAGCTGGAGCCACTGCCAACTACTGAGCAGAACCCGCGGCCTCGACCTCCTGTTGTTGCTATCCTCCTTCTCGCATTACTTGCTCTTCCCGTCGTCCATGTCCTGGGCGAGTCGTGGGGCTTACGTCCCGTCCCGGCAACATGTACGTCGGGCATCTCACTGCCGCACTGTGGGTCGGACGACTAATCTTTGAGTTCTACAAATAGGTTTCTCCCTAGGCACTGTCTTGTCCTGCGTGCTTGTTCGTACACCGCTCGAGGTGATATCTCATCCCAAACAATCTAACTAGTGTTCCAGATCGCACTTTATCTTTTAAGAAGCCCCAGCTATGTGATTATATTGTAGTTGCCATGGTTGGGTCATGTCATAGTTCGAGTTATACTTTATGAGGCACCAATGGGATCGGGTATGGGTATGTGAGTGGCTTTTTGGATGAACTATCGTAATGTTGTATATTAGCTGGCATAGATGGCAATTTCATTATACCCTTTAAACTTCAGTAACAAACCTAACGCCTATACGATATTGCAATAGCCAAGGCTCGAGAGTTTCCAACGACAGTTCTATACCAAGCGGATATTGATAAAGAAGGATTTAACTAGCTCTAAAAAATATCTAAAACATGTCTATAATAAGGGAAGTCGGAAGAATGATAAGAAGTCTAGATGATGAAGTAGTAGCCCCCTTCTAACACCACCTCATTCTTCCTATACTGTGACTTTTCTTCTCATGCGGAATGGAATCTTCCCAACCGGAGGAAGGGCACCAAACGGCGCGTACCTCATGTTAGGCGCCGCTTTGCTTGCCTTAGGATCAATCAATTCGAGGTCAAATTTCGAAAACAGCGTGGTGAAGGTAAGTAACAACTGATGCTTGGCGTAATGACGCCCAGGGCAGATGCGGTCTCCCCCGCCGTACGGATACCAAAGCCCCAGAAGCCCTTCCACGGTGAATCGCTTCTTGGGCGGAGGCGAGTTTGGATCTCTTTCTGGCATTTTAGCGGGTTTACGAAAGCCTTCTAGCGAAGGGCGTACCCAGTCCTGGTCTACCAGGAACCGCTCGGCGTCGAATTCTTCGAGCGGCTTATTGAGCGTTCTGCCAGCCTTTACCCATGCGGTGTGGTCGAGCGCGGAGCTTCTACTATACATTACCAGACAGCCGCCTTTAGGAATGGCATAGCCGGCGACATTGATGTCGTCATACTCAGCGACCCTACTGACCGCGATCGCGATATATAGGCGCAGAGCTTCAGCATAGGTCGACTGCAGTAACGGCTGCATTGTGAGCTTTTTGATCTCGGGATCCGCGCCGTGGCTGGAGATGCACTCTGCGGCCTCTTCCTTTAATCGTGACAAGAGGCTTTGATCCCTAAGTGCCTCATATATATACCAAAACATGCAAGTCACGATATTCGCGGTACCCCTGACATATCATTAGGTATTGGGATTTAATTGGACTAAGGGTGCTCTATCGACTTACACAAATATCAGGCTCAAGTCCTGCGTAGCTCGCGCATCAGGAGTCATCCCCTTCGCCTTGAGGGAGTAGTTCTCCCTAGCTCTGATAAGCTTAGAGCCGAAGTATGGCTCCCAGTTTGGATCCTCGGGACCAAGTCTAGAGCAATCATAATGCTCGTGCGCAAGCTGGTGCCATTGCTTGACGTTTTGGAGGAGTCTTCTTCGCACTTGATATGCTCGAGGCATAAGCCAACTCGGAAGAAGGTGGAGGAAGTCGGGAACGTACTGTTGGAATATCAAGAAATCGTCGATAAAGTTAGGGTTGAGCTTGAAGAATTCGGACCCGACCATTGTTTCTACGGCTGGCTTTATAGCCACCTGCTGAACGAAGGAGTGGAGATCTAGAAGCTCAATCCATTCATCTGTGATGCTAAAGGTGTCCAGATGGCTAAGAAGTGTTGTCATATATCTTTGATCCATGTGCTCGAGATAATCAGATGAGAGGTATTTCTTAACATTATGAGTTATGAGGTAGTTTATCCTATTTTCCGGCTCTATGTCGCTCTCTTTCCGCGGCGTCCGGTTCACACCCGAGTTATCATCCGAGTAGAACTGGGCAGCACTTTTGGGAAGATCGAAGAGATTACGGAGAGCAAAGATCGCAGTAGACTTATTCGTCGTTCTTTTGGAAGCCCTAAAGGCGGCCTTGATGTCCTCGACATTCCTGTAGAAGAAAAGTCGGATAGGACCTGCTCTCAGTTGAACTGGTGCATCTGATTTGAACCTCCTCCTTGGAGATATTAGTTTATGTGGTTTAGCCAAGCATAACAACTATGTAGGGAGACATCAATAACTCTTACTGTAGCTGGAGTAGGAATTCAGCGGGATTCAAAAAAGCAAAAGCATGAAAAAGTCCTGGAATCCAGTAGGGTACGATTGGTGCTTCTCGTAAAAGGTTATTGCTCCTGCTGTTGTTCTTGTTTATTGTCGTTCGAAAACGGATAGTCGAAGTAAAGTAAGTGAACAAGAGTATCAGGACAGCTATAATAGGCCACTTTACCCAGTTCATGTTCATCCAAGCCTTGACGAAAGTGCGGGTGTTAAGGGAAAGCAGGACCTCTATTCCTTGGGCCTAACACTTCGTCAGTCTAGTTAACAAGATGAGCAGCATTGAAGACTGGAGCCTACAGATACAGCTTGGAGGTTTTGCCTGTAGGGAAATACGGCCAAGCTATCGGACCTTGTACTGTTGTCATGTGAGTCTAGAGAGATTATTGCGTCCATGGTTGGTGGCGATTATTAGTAAGTTGATGAGATGACTGATTAGTGAGAAGATGGTGCTAATGGATGTTGGCCTACCAAAGATATAATAAGATGAACACGCCATCAAACAGTCCTGGTAGAAGAACCAACTTTCCGAGGACAGCCGTCTGTTGAACAAGGCTAAGGGAATAGGACGTGATGTATTACACATAACCTCGGGGTTAAATTATCTATATCTAATAATAACTTTATGTATTACTTTCGTAACTATGTAAGAAAAAAGAAAATATTACCTAGGTACCTAAAGGTTTTTAATAATACTCTTCCGGGTCCCGATCCGCCTCTTCGGCTACCACTAAGCCCTTAAGCTTTCCGCCGTAGCGAAACCCCGAAACTTGCTGTGTCCAACGCCAGCTTCAGCTTTGTTTAAATAGGTACCAACCACCAGAAGCGTCCATTGGATGCCTTAACCACGATCTCACTTCCCAGTTCCCACTGCAACATTCAAGTAATCACTTAATAAGTACGCAGCTTCGCCGTATCGAGGAAAATGCATGGGGCTATTCTCACATTAGTAGGTAGGCTGAAACGGCACCCAGTGTGGCAATGCCACCGCCCCAGCCAATGTTTTGAATTCATTTAACGAAAGTCTCGTGTTAATATTTTTAAAATGATATATCGTATTATTTAATTAAAAGTTTTTAAATATTTTTTTATTAAATAATAAAAATATATAAATATTTATATTTAAATAAATATTTATATTATTATAAATTTATAAAAAAATAATATTTATTTTTAATAATTTATTTTTTAAACGTTTATTTATTTTTATTATAAAATTATAAATTTTTTTATAAAATAAAAAATAATTTAAATAAAATAATTATAATAATATAATAATAAATAATAATATTAAATTTATTAATTTATTAATTTATTATTTTATTTTAAATATTAAAATATATATAATATAAAATATATAATATAAATTATTATTTATATTTTATATTATTAAAAAATTATTATAAAATATAATAAATTATAATATATAATTTTAAATTAAAAAAAATTTATAAAAAATTAATTAATATAAAATAATAATTAATATAAATTATTTAAAAATTATTTTATTTAAAAAATTTTATTTTAATTTATTTATTATAATATATATATATATATATATATATATATATAATATATATATTTATTATTTTTATATTATATTAAAATTATTATAATAATTTTTAAATAATAATAAAATATATATTTTTAAAATTATTTTTTTAAATTAAATATTTTATATATAAAAATATATTTATATATTTAAAATATTTTATTATATAAATTAAATAAAAAAATATATTTATAAAATTAATTATTTATATAAATTATTTTAATAATTAAAATCGTTTTAAATAATTTTATTTTTTTAAATTTTTTTATTAAAATTATTTTTTTATATAAATTATTTTTTTTAAAAATTATTATTTTTATTATTTATTTATTTATTTATTTAAAATTTATTTATTTATTTATTTATTTTTAATTAAAAATTATTATTTATTTTATTATTATTTTTATATAATATTTTATAAATATTTTAAATAAAAATATATATAAATTTTTTTTTATTTATAATTATAAACGCGGTTTTTTTTTTTAATTATATATATATATTTTTTTTTAATTATATATATTTATAATTAATTTTTTTTTTAATTATATTTACGTGTATATTTATTTTTATTTTTTTAAATATACGATTATTTTTTTTTAATTATATATACGCGTAATTAATTTTTTTTTTAATTATATACGCGCGCGTATTTATTTTTATTTTTTTAATTATAAATATTTATAATTAATTTTTTTATTTTAATTATACGCGCGTATATACGATTATTTTCGTTTTTTTAATTATATAATAATTTTTTTTTAATTATAAAAAAAATTTTTTTTTTAATTATATTTATACGCGCGTATTAATTAAATTAATAAATATATAAATAAATTTATAAATTTATAAATTTATAAATTTATAAAATTATAAATTTATAATTTTATAATTTTATAAATTTATAAATTTATAAATTAAAAATTTTAATCGTAAATTTTAAAATATATTATTATAAAAAATAATTTTTTAATTAAAAAAATTATTTTAAATTTTAAAATAAAAAATTTTAATTTTTATTATTTTTATATAAAAAATATTTTATAAATATTAAAATAATTTTTAAAAATATAATATTATTATTATTAAATAATATATAATTAAAATTAAATAATTTATAAAAATATTTTAATATATAATAAAATTTATATAAATTTATTAATTATAAAAATAATTTATATATATATAAATTTTTTTTAATAAAAATTTTTTATTAAAAATTATTTTAAATATATAAATTAATTTTTTAAATAAATTTAATTAATAAAAAAATTTATTTTTAATATAAATTTTATTAATAAAATATTATAAAAATTAAAAATTAATAAAATTTAATAAAATTTATAAAATTTAAAATTTATTAATATTAATTATAATAAAATTATTATAATAAAAAATTTTTAATAAAAAATTTAAACGAAAATTATAAATAATATAATTAATTTTTTATAAATTTAAAATATATTTATTTAAATATTTTTTATAATTAATTTTTTATAATAATATAATTTATTTTATAAATATTTAATATTTATTTAAAATTTAAATAATAAAATATAAATATAAAATTATTAAAATATTATAATAAAAATTTATTATTATATTAATATAAAATAATATTATTTTAATATAAATAAATTTTTAATAATAATAATAATTTTAAAATTTTATAATAATATTTATAATTTCGTTTTTTATTATATTTAAATAATATTTATAAATTAAAACGCATTTTTATTTTAAATAATATTTATTAATTTTACTTAAACGTAAAACATCGAAACTTATTCGGATTACTCTTACATAATTCTTCGGATCGAGCAATGGGGGCAGATTTGGAAGACGAAAATCCTAGCATGTTTTAAACCCAAAGATCTCCGCCCGGTTCTTACTCTGAGGAGCATATCCCAAAGTAAACTATAGGACGCAGCACGTTCTGTGGTAATTGAATCTGCCGTGTAGGCATCTTTTTACAGGTGCCATAGCGTACAAGAACGCCAATCGAACCGCCACCCCTAACCCTAACCCTTATCATAACATATAAGGTCAAGTCTTGCTATTGAAACCGACAGGCTTAGCTTTGACATTCACATACCATATATTAAATCCCTAGGTAATGAATGAGCGCAAGTATCGAGGGGGTCTTGAGTTTGTCCACTCAAAATATACGTGTCTTCCTTGATCCGACAGACACTTCTTTCAAGATGGGGGTACGCATCTGCCATTTGACAAGTTCATCGGAGTAAGTGTCTAAGTATTCTGTATATGACACCGGGGTCTCAACTTACGTACCAGTCCGAATACCAGCATATTAAATCTCGATGGTCTATAAATTACGCGATCGAACGACCGGGAGCACCGAACGTCGAAGCGATCATGTGCGATAGATGAAATGCAAGAAAGGAAGAGAAGCGAAGCAACGCAATAGCGAACGACCCAGGTAATTATCATCCTAATAACCTCTAGAGCTACCCACATCCACACACGTACATCGAGACAAGATCACGATAACGACGTGGTGTCTCAAAACAGCCAATACACTAAGACACACATATGTAAGCTCTTGACCAAGCCCCTTCAAATCCCCATCCCCATCCTCCAAAAATTTCCCCATCCGTAATTATCTGATCTATCACAAACTAAACATATCATGAACTAAACAAGTGTCCTCGCGCAGTAGTAGCAAAGTACATACATCCCACTCAACGACCTCGGTACCTAGTCTCACCCAATCGGGCGCCCTGCCTCCTAGTCCCCATCGCCTTACGTCGCCTAGAACGGCCGAATTTCGAGGGATGCGGATGCGATACGTGCTACCCTACGCGGATACATGTGCATACCTACGCACAAACATGGGATCACACACACGAAGAAAAAAGATGGGGTTGCGCTCTGTCGCGCATACATACATACAGCACCTACACATGCTACGGCATATCCCGTCCGAGCCCTTACCTAGCGCTTCAGCGTAACGGCGCGGCAAACGGTTCTCTCGGGCGCTACGTGCATTCGCCAGGCACGTATGTATTAGCGGAGACCTCTCCTGGCAGGGCGATTGGACCAACCCCTTACATGAGATTTAGGGCGTATGCTGTGCTTAGGTCGTAGTAATATAGCCCTATTAGATCTTGTGCATGTCGCGGAGAGTTCCTTATTGAACGCGCAGCAGGGGGAGACCGGTCGTTGAATTTTTTACTAACCTTCTGTAGGTAATCTGTACTGCAACTACCTATGCATTAGAATTACGGGTATGCGCGCCTGCATTTCGAAGGAGTATCTCTACACCCTTTCCTCCCGATTTGCCATCAAAAGTCCATTACATCTAGACCCAGCTGCCAATTCTTCGCCGAATACGTGGGGGGCGAAACGAACCGAAGATGCCGGCCTGCGGCGCAGCCTATCCTCGAGCGTCCAATAGGTTCAACCAGTTCAATACCATCATAGCCTTTAGGAGGTTTCCGCGCATGTCCATATGCACGCCGTCGTATAGAGTCGCTTGAATGCTCATATTCCACGTCCCGAGGTGGTCCACTCTTCTCTTGGCAGCTTGAACTGCCATCGCGTGCTCAAACCGGACCAGGGCTTTGTTTCCCTGACTAACGATCCACTCATCCGGCTTCTTCTCTCCCGCTGCATTCGGGGTCATCAGGAGGACCGGCAAATGTTTTCTCGGGCTGCGGCCCCGTAGTCGCTTGCGCGCTCCGGTTTTCGAATCAATCGTGTCAAGTACTGAATCTAGCCAATTTACGGCCTGGTCCACATCTAAGTTGTTCCATAGCCCGTGACCCAGGACAAAAGCCTTCAATTGAGAATGATTGGGATCAATCGCTTTCTCGAATCGACGGCGCTCCTCCTCTGGGATGGGATATCGTACCATCAGTTCAACTGCCATCATATGTCAACATAGACCGCTCGTCGATATCACACCGAAACCTACTCCGCAAATCCGTGTTCCATTCCGGAATCATTTTCGGACACATCAGGCTCAGAGGGTCGTGCTCAATAACATCTGCCGTGCTAAAAATGCCCTGGACCGAACAGTCGCGAACGTCGAACTGGTCATTACAGAAGCACTTGCGTCTGTTGACGTTGCATTAGCGATCAGGTAATGTGATATTTCTTAAAGGCGCATATCGTCTGTCCGTACTTTTCCTCGGCGTCAAAATTCCAATCTGTAACTCCGCCATATCCCAAATCTTCTCGAATCAAGATATTCAAGGCGCCAATTACGTGTCTCAACATAGAGTCGCCCACGAGGATGACTTGTGAATATCGGCCGAGGATTTCACATGCTTCGAACGTGTTGAACCATCGCATGTCGCAACCCCGAGGTAAGTATGGGGCATCCTTGCCAATTCGACCCCCGGACGACATAGCCGCCAACATCGAGTTTTTATCGGGGCAGGCTGGCCCAAAAGGTATATGGAGATCCAAAGAGGAAACATTGCAATCTCCGCCGCGATGTTTATATCCGACCAAGGTGTCTCGTAATTCCCCCGTCCGTGATGCCGGTAAGGAACCGAGAGGAAATCCGCTTTCGTGGGCTATGAAGTGGCTGACGCGGCCCACAGGTATCCCTGAAAGAGGATACCAAAAGGAGACTGATACGAAGACAGCGACTAAAAACAAGAAATATTTAACGAATCTTCTGTACAACCTTGGAGGACCTACTATCCAAGGGCTTCCGGACTTCGGCGGTGGCGTGAAAGGTGTAGAAATGTCCTCGGAGGTCGAAAGTCGAGACTTCGATCGGCGACTTTTATCCTTGTAGACATCCTGTGGCTGTTCAGAGAATAGAGAGCCATGTATGTCGTCGCCAAACATTATATCAGTGTAATTTTCGGTATCTTTCTCTCGGCTTCTAACCTTGAGTTCAGCCAGTGTGTCATTATTCGGCGGATGTGTGAGGCGACGTTGATTAGGTTATTAGGTGTCGTATGACGAGCCATCATAAATTGGTGGAACTTTCCAAGAGATGCCGTCAAGTTAGAGGAAGACTACCTACATCATAGTAGCAACTTCCCCGTAAGAACCCGCACTTTACAATCCAGATATTATATAATTGCATAGCTCCTTCGATTTACATGAAGTTAGCGTAGGTGCTCTCTTAGGACTGGCTTCCTTATTGGGCTCCTCTATGGTAAAATGGAGGTAGCTACGGTAATCTTACAAATGCTTAACTTTGACACATTCATCGAATTGTTCATTTAAGCGCACTAATTCTATTCTCAATGGATTGGTGTTTTAGTACTATACTTGATCTACGTAAAGCTTTAATCACAAACGGACCTAGCTATCATCCGTCTAATCATTTGGTCCTCGTGGCAAGATACGGCCTGGTCGAACTAATTTGTGATTAATATCTATTAGAAGTGAAAAGGGGGTTCAGGCAAGAAAGGAGAAATGAAGTTTTCATTTCTAGAAAGTCATCAAAACTCGCCAAGAGCATAGCCATGGTTTAAAGCCACACCTCTTGTCAGCCCTTATCGGCCTATACAGCGCCGTTATTAAAAGGGCCAAGGGTAATAATAACTGAGTAGAGGTTAGACCGTCCCCTGCAGCAACACTTACCGGGACGCCAGACGGGTAACTCTTCACACCTGTCACCAGACTTATTAATTGCTCAAACCCCGCCTTCTGGTGAATTATATTGAAGCCATGGTAGTCTCAGTATCAACCGATGGTAATACCAGAAGAGCATCTGCTAGCGAAAGATTCACAAGAGGAGGGATGGTTGACATATATGAGGTGCCAAGCTCCCAAGAATAGCACTGGGCTAATCATATGGTGAATTGACAAGGCTCGGAAAGAAAACAATATGCGAGTCTAACACGATTTGGAAGTTCTCTATCATTATCGTGGGGAGAGTGAAGAGTTGGTGATTGAGACAGAAGTCAGAGCTGGGGTAAACTATACCTATGTAAGGGAGACGTTTAATGTTTAGGTATGGAAACACAAGCAAGGTTGATATCTGGCAACGCTTGGAAGTAACTTTTGAAGGATAAGAAAAGGGGTAACTGTATTTGTATAAGGGGGGTCTCTTTTTATGTGATGAAATATTCCAACCTCGGTTAGGTAAAATAGCTATTTTCAAGCCAATTTCAATCGATCAAAGAGTCTCATGAGAACCTATTAAGACTAGAATACAACCAGTATCAAAAACTTTATGAGGTATTCCTCACGGACAAGTCACTGTACTGCTTGTAGGCAGTTTGGAGTTTAGAGCATGCACATTTATTACTAGGTACCCAGTTAAGGGGTGTTGATACTTCAAGTCTCGAATGTGTTATTCCAAGCTCATAAGGTTAAAAACATTATAAAAAACTAAAGTATAATACCCCAACAAACATCTTACTCGACAATTGCCGTGATGGTAATGAGTATCACACGAACAGCCAGCAAGGGCGACATTTACTGCTATCACAATAAAAATGCCGGACTTCTAGAATCACACCACGGCCCTTGCATTGAGAATTACTCTAAAGTAACTTCACTTCCCTTCGACTCAAACTTACATAGGTATCCATATATGGACCAGTGATGTGTGTTCCTATGCCTATGTTGCTTCATCTCTCTAGTCTCATAGGGCAACAAGGTGTAACTCTTAAACCGAGATGAATTAATAAGTATTGACATGGCCAAGACTAAGCCCCTGAAAAAACATCAACTCTATCACATTCACTTCATCGCTCTCGTCTCATATAAATACTTATTTCCCCTATCTCCATTCGATAGTGATGCCCCACACGAATATGATTAGGTAAGAATTGCCTCGACCAGCGATACAGTAGACCCTTAAACATATAGGGCCTAAATTAACTCTAACTTCCATTCATCGGGATGGAGCATCGTCAGTGACCTCTCCGGAGATCTAGTAGGGTTACACTAGAGTGGCTTAGTGGGGTATGTTTGGAACGCTCTTGCTAGCTATATATATGTCCGATGCTTTACTACTAAGCTTGGAGGTTCAATTCCTCCGGTGACCAATTCATTTTTTATTTATGTTTTTCCTCCAGTGTTATTATTATTGAACTTGTAGCGCGCATGTGTTTGTGTGCCGTGGTAGGTATGTGTGCCATTTGAACTTCAAATTATCAGATATACCTACCTAACAGGTATTAGGAGGTGACTCGTTGCTTTAATTTCCTCTATTTCCAGACGCGCAAGATGAGATTTTGGGAAACCTCTTTTTTTCGTTCTTAAAATTTTGGCTCAGCTAAAATCTTCGACATTAGAATTCAAATTGATACGCTCCTGATTGTATTGTTTAATCATTGGTCGCGGACGCTGAGAGCTGGATTAAGTGTTTAAGACACATTATATATTCCAGATAAGCTACCGATCATTTGTCGAAGTCCCTATTACAGGCTTTGACTATACGCGACTCATTACCTGTCACCTGGGATCATTTATCAGTGATATAAACAATTCTATATAAACGAACAGCCTCAACATGCATTGTCTTGGCATCGTCAGATTTCCTCAAATAGAAAAACTGTGGAGTTGATTGTGTCTTGGCAGGGACCGATTGATTATCAACTGTTTTATTACATAATGATCTCTGCGATCAAACAACGGACGATAGTATTAAATCCGTTAACCCACTATTTTATTTTAAGTATTAAAATATATATAATATAAGACATATAATATAAATTATTATTTATATTTTACATTATATTTATAATAATTATAATATTATAATTTATAATAAATATAATAATTTATATTATTAAAAAATTATTATAAAATATAATATATAATTTTAA
>MU403303.1:0-15424 GCA_022695765.1 Annulohypoxylon moriforme | reverse complement strand
AATTATATAAATATAAATATAATTTTATTTAAAAAATATAATTTATTTAATTATATTTATATAAATATATATTATATTAATTTTATTTTATATAAATTTATTACATTAAATATTTAAAATAATATAATTTTATATAATTAAAAATTTTATTTTAAATATTAAATTAATTTATATTTTAATTAAAATAATTTTTTTATATTTTTTATTTATAAAATATTTTTTATTTAATTTTTATTAATAAATTAAATAATTTAAAAACATTAATTTATATTAATAATATTTATTAATATAAAATAAAAATTTTTTAATTAAAAATTATTTACTTTTTAATTAAAATAATTAAAAATTAATAACCATGTTAAATTTAATAATAATAAACTTAAAAAATAAAATAAATAATATATTTTATTAATTTTTAATTTTAAATAAAATATTTTTATATATAATTACTTATAATAATAATTATTTTATATTTAATATTATTATTAATTAATTTCTTTAAATAATTTAATTATTAAAAATTATTAATTTTATTTAAATTTATTAATTAATATTAAATTAAAAAAATTAAATATTTATTTTATATAATAAATTATTCGGATTTATATTAATATTATAAAACATTAATAATTATTATTTATTAAAATAAAATTATAACGTTTTATATAAAATATATAAAAAAAATATATTATTTATTTTAATTAATTTAAACTAAAAATTATTTTAACGAGTTTAAATTAAAATTAAAAAACGTTTAATAAACTACGTTTATTTTAATTATTAACTATAAGTTAATAACTTATATTATTAACTTATATTAATATATTAATAAAATAAAAATTAACGTGCTTTTTATTTTAATTTAAAGTATTTTAATTAATTTTTAAATTATATATTATTTTTTATTATATATTTAATTTTATTATTTAAATTAAAATATTATATTATTTAATAATAATATATTATATATTTTTTAATTTATGTTTTAAAGTTAATAATATATTTTTTAAATGTTTATATTATATTAAAAATTTAATTATATAAAATTTTAATATATTTTAACTTTTAATGTTTAAAAAGTTATATATTATTAATTTAATTATATTTTATTATTTAATTAAAAAATAATATTTAATAAATGGATTTATTTTAAATTAAAATATAAGATAATTAATATTTAATTTTATATTTAATAATTTTTTTAATTTAATTTTAAAGGTTTTAAGTTATAATTATATTAAGTATTTTTTTAATTATATAAAATTTTAAAATAATTAAATTAATATATTTTAATTAAAATATTAATTTATATATATTATAATTAATATAATTTTAAATTAATATTTTAATGTAAATATATTAAAGTTTTAATTTAAAATTAATTAAATAAAATTAATTTAATATATAATATTTTAATATAAAAATATTATTTTTATAATTTAAATAAAATATAATAAAAATATTATTTTATAAATTATATTTATTATTATAAAAAAGAAAGTAATTTTATAATTATATTTATTAAAAAAGTTAAATTAAAATTAATTTAATATTATTATTAAAATATTTAAAATATATTTATTTTTAATAATTAATAAAATTAAAAAAATTAATAAATTAATTATTTAAATATATATAAATATTTATTTATAAGTTAATAAAATAATGTTTTATAATTTAATTTAATTAAAAATGTTTTTATTTATATTATTTTTAGTTTAAAATAAATTATATAATATAATTTTATATAATTATTTTATTTAATTATATTTAATTAAAAATTAATATGTATAATTATTAATAAATTTTATATAATATATTAATGAAAAATTTTTTAAATTATATATTTAAATATTTATTAATTAAAAGTTTTAATATTTTATAAAGTTTTTTAATTTAAATGTATTATTATTTTAAATAAAAAAATTAAATAATTTATATTATTTATAATTAAATTTTATTAATAAGTTATGAATAAATATAAATTATTATTTATTTAAATTATTATTAATAAATTAAATATATTAATTATTATATAATTATTAAAGAAAAATAATTTTTATAAAAATTATTAATGATTATTTTTTTTACTTAATAAATTAAAATATAATATATTTTAAGTTGTTAAAAAAATTATTATTTTTATAAATAATAAAAAAAAATTTATTATTATTTAATATTATTTAATATTAAAGGTTATTAATTTTAATTTATTTTTATTTAAAGTTAAAAATTTTATTTAATAATATAATATAAATATAAAATTAAATGATTAATAATAAATATATAATGAATTTATAAATAATAATTTTTTTTATTAAATTATGTTAATAATTATAATATTTAAAATAAAAATAAATATTTAAAATATAAAATAAATAATATAATTTAAATTTATTATTTTTAACGATTTTATAAATTTATTATAATATTTTGGTTAAATAATTTAAAATAGAAAAATTTAAAGTAAAGTTTTTTTTTTTTATTAATATTTTATTTTATTAAAAATTATAATAATAAAACTTTTAAAATTAAAGTAAAAAAAGAAATTTCTTAAAAATTTTAATAATTTATAATATATAATAATAATTAATAATAATATTTTTAATAATTTAAAATATAATTATATAAAATTTATATTAATTAATTATAAAATTATTAAATTTATTAATATTAATAATTTAAATATATTTATAATTAATTATTTTAATTAAATAAATAAATTTTAATATAAAATTTAAAGAAAATTTATAAAAAATATATTTTATTATATATAATTTTATTAATGTTTTATATTTTAAAAAATATATTTTAAATTTTTTATAAAAATTAATAAATAATAATATAAAAAAAGTAATTATTATTTTAAAAGTATTATATTATAACTTATATTATTATAAACTTAATTAACTTTTTAAATTCCTTTTTAAATTATTTAATAAAACCATTTTTAAAAAAAAATAATTTAATAATTTATATGGTAAAAATTTTAAGTTTTTTATAATAAATAAACTTAATAATTATATATTATATTAAATTATTAAATAAAAATATTACAGTTTATATTTAAAATAAATAAAATATAATAAAAAATAATTAAGTTTTTTAATAAAATTATTAATATAAATAATATTAATTAATTTATTAAAAATATTTTAATTAAAAAAAATTAAAATATATAAAAGAAATTTAAAAAATTATTATATAATAAAGTTTTTAAAATATATTAAAATATTTTAATTAAATATTAAAAATATTATAATATTTAAAAATATAATAAAATTATTTAAAATAATATATTTATATTAATGTTTATTAAAATAATGAAAACGTAAAAATAAATATTAATGTTTTATATATATAATTTATTATTAATTTTTTTTTAAATATAATAATATTTTTATTAATTTTAAAATTTATAATTATTAATTTTAAAATATTATTAATGTTATATATATAAACGGAATTTAAAATATTAAAATATAATAAAAATATTATTAATTAAAAAAGTTTAAAATAATTATGAAAAAAAAAAGTTTAATTTAATATATTTAAAGTTAAAACGTGGATAATTTTATTATTAATATAATATAAAATTAAAAAATTAAAATTATGTTTAATTATAATAAAAATATGAAAATATATTATTAATAAAAAATAAATATTAAAAAAATAATTTAATTATAAAAAAATATTTAATTAAATTTATTAAAAAAAAATTTTATTTTTATATATATAAAAAATAATAAATATTATTTTTAAATTAAATTTTATATATTAAAATTATTTTATTTTTATTAATATTAATATAAAAAATTATAATTTATTAATTTAATAAATTATATTAATAATATAAATAAATTTAATAATAAATTTAATATTTTATAAAAAATTTCATTTAATAAAATTAAAATAAAAATTAATAATTAAATTAAAATTAAATAAAAATAATATTAAATATTTTTTTTATTTAAAAATAATAAAAATATAATAATATTATTAAATTAAAAAATTAATATATTATTAAAAAATTTTAAAATAATTAAGTTAAAAAATATAAAAAAACTTTTAAAAAATATTATATTTAAATTTATAAAAAAAAATCAAAAAATTTAAATTAAACTTAAAATAAAAAAAAGTTAAAAAAAATTAAATAATATAAAATTAAATAATTATAAAAATAAATGTTTAATAAAAGTTTTTTTAAAATAAAAAAACTTTTTAATTTAAAATTTTAATAAATTAAAAAACTTAAAAAAAATATATATTTAATTATATTATTAAAATAATAATATATAAAATATAATAAATAAAAAATATATTAATATTTATTTTTTAAATATAATTAAATAAAATTATATAAAATTTAATAATATTAATAATATTAATTAAATTTATAAAAATAATTATATTATTTTAAAAAGTTATTAATTTAATTATATAATTATTAAAAATTATAATTTAAATATTATATAATTTTATTAAAAATAAATGTAAGTTATTTTTAAATAATTTTAAAATTAAAAAATTTATATATAAATATATTATAAATATTATAAAAATTTTATTAAATTTTAAATTAATTAATATAATTAATCGGAAAAATTAATAATAAAATTATTAAATATTTATATTAAATAAATAATAAAAAACTTAATATAATTAAAATTAAAAAATTTAAAAATAATAATAAAACATTAATTTTAATAAAGTTTATTTATTTTTAAAATTAATTATATATTTTAATATTTAAATTAAAAAATATATATTAATTATTTTATTATTATTGAAATTATTAAAAAAAAAATTATTTAAATAAAAATAATTATTAATGCGGCGGAATAAAATGTATGTAAAAAGTTATATAATTAATAATAAATCTTAAGTTTTAACGTAAAACGGACTTAAAATTATATTTTAAAAAAATATTTTATTTATATTTTTTCTTTATATTTTTAACGGGCTCGCATTAATTATAAAAGTAAATTATAAAATACTTTTAAAAATTTTTAATAAAAATATTATATTTAAATTTAATAATTATTGAAATAAATATATGAGAATAAAATAAAAATATATATTAAATTAATATAATATTATATATTAAATTAATATAATAATTAAATTAAATTTTAAATAATAAAATATAAATTAAAATATAAAAAAAATTAAAATTAAATTATAATATTATTAAATTAAAATATTTTATAATTATAAAACTTTTAAAGCGATTATAAAATTATATTATTAAAGTTTAATTTATTTTTAAAACGAATATTAAAATATTAATTTCTTAATTAAATAATAATTTTTTAAAAATTTTTAATATATTATTTATATAATAAATTATATATATTAAATTATTTAATTTTGAAAAAAATATTTATTAAAAATTATATAATTATTAATATATTATTATAAAAATTAAATTAATTTTTTAATTAATAAAATAATAAATAAAAAAATATATAAATAATTTTATTAATATTTAATTAAATTTTTTTATATTATTTAATAAAATTTTTATGAAAATACCGTTCATTATAATTTAACTTATTAAATAAGTTTAAAAATTTTTTAATTAAAAAATAAATAATTAAAAAAATTTAAAAAATAATTATTTATTTAATAATATTAAAACTTATAAATGAATTAAAAATAAAAAATAAAAAATATTAATAACGTATTTTAAAAAATAAAGTTTTAAAATATAATATTTTAAATAAAATATTATAAAAATAAAAAAAATTAATTACTTAATTAAAAAGAATTTTTATTAAAAATATTAATTTAATTATAATTAGAAAAAAATTTAAAAGTGATATATTTTATTATTATAAATTATTTTTTAAAATAAAAATTAATAAAAAATTAAAATTTAAAAAAAATATAATTAAAATTTACGAAATTATAAAAATTAAAAAAATAATGAACCCGGTATATTATTTACAAATATAAAAATAAATTAATTAAAATAAAACTTTAAAAAATAATTATTAATATAAATAAAAAATAATTAAAATATTATATAATATATTTTAAATAAATAAAATTATTATAAAATAATATAACTTAAATTTTTATAAAATATTATATAAAAAATAATTATATTTATATAATATATTATTTATTAAAAAAAGTATTTTAAAACGAATTTATTTATAATAAAAATGAAAATATTATATAAATATAATATTAAAATTAATAAAATTAATAAAATTAATAAAATTAATAAAATTAATAAAATTAATAAAATTAATAAAATTAATAAAATTAATAAAATTAATAAAATTATTAAATTTATAATAAAATAAAGAAAAAAATTAAAAGAAAAAATATAAATAAAAAAATATTAAATATTAAAAAAATTTAAAAAAAATAAATAAATAATAAAAAAACGTAAAATTAATTTAAAAATATTAAAAAAAAATAAAAAAATTATAGAATAATATAATAAAAAAAAGATTTATAATAATAATTTTAAAATTTAATAAAAAAAATTATAAAAATTATATTAAAATTATATTTTTTTAATTGTAAATAATTAATATAAAATTATAATAATTAAATAAAAAAGATTATTAAATATAACTTTTAAAATAAAATAAATTAATTATAATAATATAAAATATAAAATTAAATAAATATATAAAAATTACTTTATTAAAATTAATATTTCGTAAATAAAAATAAATTTATTTTTCGATAATAATATTAAAATGTTTTTTTTAAATAAATTTTTAATAATCGGAAAAAAATAATTCTTTTTAATATATAAATGTTAAAATTTATTATTTTAAAAAAATATTATTAATAATAAAAAATTAATAATTTTTATAAACTTTATTAAATTAATTTAAAATTAATTTATATTTAAAAAAACGTTATTTTAATATATTTATTAAATAATTAAAAATATTTTTTATAAATATAATAAAAGATTTTATTAAAAAGATTATATAATTATATTAAAAAAATTTTAATATAATAATATTTTTTAATTATATATAAACGTATGAAATAAAAGTAAATTAAACCACGATGTAAATTAATTAATAATTTTATTTTAATGTTTATATAAATTTTTATAATTTATTTAAATAATATATATATAATTTATTATAATTATTTTTATTTATATAATAATATTTTATTTTTAATTTTATTTATAAAATTATTATTTATGAAATATATAAAAGATATAAATTTAAGTTTTTTACGATTAAACGGGATATAAAACCTTAAAAATTAAAGAGAAAAAAATTTAAATATTATTAATTAAAATATTTCGTTAAGTTATTAATAATTTATAAAGAATTATTAATAAATAAAAAAAATAATTATATTATTTTATTATAAAAAATATTAAATTAAATTTTTAATTAAAATATTATAATTATTAATTATTAATAATAAGTTTATTATTATTATATATTATATTTAAAATAACGATATTATTTTTAAACGATAATTTTAATTAACGGTTTTAAAAAAAATTTAAAAATATTAAATTTAACGAATATATAAAAATAATAAAAGATTTTATTATGTTTTTTTAAGAAAAATTAAACGGATGTATAAATTAATTATTATAAAATTAAAAAATTTTTTAAAATTATATTAAATAAATATTAAAAATTTATTAAATTTAAATAAACGGAAAAAATATTAAAATAAATTAAATATATTAATTATAAAAACTTAATGGTTATAAACTTTAATAATAATTATAAAAATAATAAAAAAAATATTAAATATTAATTTTTAATTAAATTAAAACATAAGATTTTTATTTTAAAAGTAAAAAAAAAAAAATTATTAATAAGAATTTATTAATTATAAATAATAATAATAATGATTTTTTAAGTTTTTAATTATTTTTCGATTTAAATAATGAAAATTTATTTAATTTATTAAATTTTTTTAAGGAAAATTTATTAAATTTTAATTTAAAAAAAAAGGTTTATAAATATAAATTTACAAAGAATTTTTATAAATATTATAATAATAAAATTAAATTAAAATAAAAAAACTTTAATTTTTTTATTAATAAAAAAATTATTTAAAAAATTAAAATAATTAATAAATATATTATAAAATGTTTAAATTAATATTTAAAAAATTTAAATATATTAAATATATAAAATTTATAAATATAAATAAATTAAAAATCATTAAAATATTAATATATATTTATTATAAAATATTATTAAATTTTATTTTAAAAATAAAAAAAAAATAAAAATGTTTAAAGTTTTTAATAAGATTTATAATTTTATTAATAAAGTTTATTAATAAAACTTATGAAATAATTTAATTAAAAAAAATTTAAGAAAAAAAATTTTATTAAATAAAAAATATATAATTATTAAAGTTATTAATAATTTTATAAATAAGTTTTATAATAAAATTAATAAAAATAATAATTATAATAATAATCGAAACGTTAATAATATTTATAATAAAAATAAAATTAATAAAAAACTTAAAAAACTTATAAATAAATTATTTTAAAATATAAAAAAAAATTTATTATATTTTAAATATAATAAATACGATTATTTTTAAAAAAATTATTTTAAAAAAAAACGTAATGGAAATAATAATAATATTATAAATATTATATAAATTTAATAATAATTTAATTACGTTTTATAATTTTTTAAAAGTTTTAAATAATATATAAAAAAAACGGAAAATTATATAATATAAATATAAATAAAATTAATATATAATTTTTAATTAAATATTATAATATAATTTAATTAAAATTAAATATAATTTATTTATTATTTATTTTATAATTTTTATTAATTTTAATAATATTTTTTATGTTATAATGGAAAATAATTTTAAGCGCGGCGTAAAGGTCGCGTTATATAAATAAAATATTTCGAGTAATATTAAGTTTAAAAAAGAAAAGATTTCCTTTTATAAATATAAATTTAAAAGTTTTATTTATATTTTATTAATTTTTTTATTAACTTTGTATCACGTGACCCTTATAAAGTGGTCCGAGCTTTATTTTTTTAAAAAGTTTAAATTTTAATTAAATTATATAAATTATAACATTTAATTATATAAACCCGTTTAAATTAAATATAATTTAAATTATAATATTTTATTTATTATATTAATTTAATAATAAATAATATTAAAAATTATAAATATTATTAAATTTAAAATAAAATTTTATATAATATAAAAATTAATATATATATTATTAATAATAAAATTAATTTTAAAAAATAATATATATATTATTAATAATAAAATTAATTTTAAAAAAATATAATAATAATAATAAAAAATAATATTATAATTAATATTAAAAAAATTTAATTTTTATTATAAAAATAAAAAAAATTATATTTAATTTTTATAATTAAAAAAAAATATTATAAAATATAATTTAATTATATATTATATATAAAAAAAGTTTTATTTAAATTTTTTTTTAAATAAATTATTATATAAAATTAATAATTAAATTAATTAAAATTTAGTTATTAATTTTAATAAAATAATATTAATAATATTTAATATTTTTAAATATAAGTTTTTTTTATAATAACATGGAAAATTAAAAATAAAAAATTTAAAAATAATATTATATAATATTATATTTAATAAATTATTAAATAAAATAATTAAAAAGTTAATTTTTTAATATAATTATTTATATTATTTTAATATTAAAAGATTAAAATAAATTATTAAAAAAAAATAAATATTAATATAAATATATTAAATATTTATTTTTTATTTTATTTCGCGTGTAATAAAATAAAAATTATAAAGATTTTATTAATAAATTTTTAAAAATAAATTATATATATAAATAAAATTATTTAATATAATTTAAAAAAATTAAAATTGATATTAATTAAAAATAAAAAATATTTTATATTAATTATTAAAAATTATAATAATTTACGAATTTTTATTTTTTATAAAATGAAAAATAAAATTAATTAAAAAAAAATTTTTTTACTTAAGTTTTTAATTTAAATAATTTTTTATTTTATTATTAAATAATAATAATAAATAAAAATATATATATATATTAAAATTAAATAAAAAAAGAATTTAAAATAAATAAAATATAAAAAAAATATAATAATATTAAAATAATAAATTTAAATATAATATTAAAGTTTTATAAAATTAAAGCCGGATAATTATTTTAATTATAAAAAATTTTATTTATTTTTAAAATTTAATTTTAAATATAATAATATATATTTTAAATAAAATAAAAATAATAATAATTAAAAAAATTATACTTTTTTAAAAATTATTAAAACGGTTTATACTTTAATAAAAATAATAAATTAAATAATTTTTATTTAAAAATTATTAATTTATATTATTTAACTTTTATTAATAAAAATTAAAAAATTAAAAGCTTAAAAAATAAATGTTTTATTTTTTTAAATACGTTAAAAATTATAATTTTATTATATAATTTATTAATAACGGACGGTTTTTAATTATATTATATATTATTTTTTATAAATATTTAAGTAATAATAAAATTTTAAACTTAAAAAACGTGGTTAAATCGTTATTAAAATATATATAATATTATTTATATTATTAAAAATTAAAAAAAATTATAAATATTTAAAATAAAAATAATAATATAATAATTAAAAATATTATAAATAATAATAATAAATATATTTAATTAAAACAAAGTAAATTTAAAAAAAAAACTAAAAATTATTATATATAAAATATTTAATAAATATAATGAAATATATATTATTTTAATATTTTATAATTATAAAAATAAATATATAAAAAAAATGGATTTTTATTTATTTTTTATTATATATACGTGTTTTATTAATAATTTTAATTTAACGTTATTAATTTTAAATATAATTAAAAAACGATATTTTTATAAAATTAACTTTAATAAATTAAAATTATTTTTATAAAATTAAAAAAAAAACTTTTAATAAAATATTTATAAGTTTATAAATTAATTAAAAATTATTAAGAATCATTTAATTAATATTAAATAAATATTAAAAAGAAAATTTATTAATAATAATATTAAATAAATATAAAATTTAAATTTATATTAAAAACTTTATATAATAAAAAAATTTAATTATAATAAAATTAAAATTATAATTATAAAAATTATATTATAATATATTTTAATAACTTTAATAATATTATAAAATTAATATATTATTTAAATAAATTTTATAATAATTTATTTAAATAAAAAATTATTAAAATAAATTTTTATAAAATTATTTTTTATATTATTAAAATATTTTAAAACTTATTTAAATATATTATAATATAATTTTTATAATTATAATTTTAATTTTATTATATAAATTAAAATAATTTAAAATAATGTAATAAAAAAATTTAAAAATTATTATAATAATATAAATATAAATATTTTTAATTAAATAATATTATATATTATAATAAATAAATTAAAATTATAATCGTTTTATATATTAATAATTTTTTATTATTCGGTTTATTTTTTAAAAATTTATAATAATTAATTAAAAATATAAAAAAAATATTTTTATTATAAACTTAAATAATATTAACTAATTTTTAAAAATTAAAATAATTTATTTTTCGCTTATTAAAAATATTAAATTAAATTAAAAATAATATATTATAAAAATATTTAAAGAATTAAATTTTAAAAATAAAAAAAACATAAAATTATTATTTAAATAAAAAACTTTTAAAAATATATATTTTAATAATAATAATTTAATAATTAATAAATAAAAAATATATAAATATATTTCTTTAATTAATAAAATTAATTTTATAATTTATTTTATAAAATTAAATATTAATTTTATTATTTTAATTTAAATAAAATTTATAAATAATTTTAATAAAAATTATTAAATTAATATAAAATAAATTATAAAAAATTATTTATAATTAAAAATTAATGAAAAATTATTTTTACGTAATATATAATAAATTAAAATTATATAATATAATTAATATTAATTTTATTAAAAATATTTTTACCGGATATAATGCGGCGGCATAAAGTGTGTATAAAAGGTTATATGATTAATAATCGATTTTAAGTCTTAGCGTAGCGCGGACTTAAGATAATATTTTAAAAGGATATCTTATTTAATCTAAGCTTACACACGGGCCACTTCCTTAGCTTCTACCATTCCTCTTTCCTTAGGTCCTTAACGGGCTCGCATCAAAATAATTTATTATAAAATTATATATTTTATAATTAATATTTTTATTTTATAATTATTTAAATTATAAATTATAATAATTAAAAATTTAAATAAAATTAAATATATAACGTTAATTTCGGCGGTTTTAAATATTATTTAAATTAATAATTTTTTAAAAATATTAAACTTTATATTTAAAAAACTTATTATTTTACGATTTAATAATACTTAAAACATTTTATTTATATAACGCGACTTTTACGCCGCGCTTAAAATTATTTTTTATTATAATATAAATTATTTATATTTATTAATAAATATTTTAAAAAATATATTAATAAAATTTCTTTAAAAATTAAATTTTTTAATTTAAATTAAAAAAATTAATAAAAAAATTAAAAAAAAACTTAAATTTATTAATAAAAAATTTAAAAAATAAAATTAATTTTATTATAATAATAATATTATATATTATAAATATAATAAATTTAAATAAAATAAAAAAAATTAAATAATTTTAAAATATTATTAATTATATATATATTAATAATAATAATATATTATATATTAAATATAATATTAAAAATTATATATATTAAAATTTAATTTTTATTATAATTTTATAATATAATTATAATTTTTATTTTATTTTTATAATATTTAAAATTTTATTTTTTATATATTATATAACGAATAATATTACGAAATTAAATGTTTCGATATATTAAAAATTAATTTTATTATTAATATATTTTTAAATAATTATAAATTTTCTTTTATTAATATTTTTTATTATATTATTTAATATTAATAAGTTTATTTTTCATTTATTATAATATATTAATTTTATTAAATTAATATAAAATTTAATATTTTTAAAAATTATTTTTATTATAATTTTATTTTTTAAAATTTATATTTATATAATTATATATTTATTATATTAATTATTTATAAACTAAAAAAATTTATTTAAATAAAATTTTATAAAAAAATATTATTAATTTATTTTAATAAAAATTTTAATTTATATTTTTTTAATAATTAAATATAAAAATACATTATTATTATTTAATTAAATTTCTTTATTTTTTAAAAAAAAAATTTATTATTAAAAATAAAAATAATTATAAAAATATAAAATTAATTTTATAAAACTTTATTAAATTAATTACGTTTTATATAATTTAATTTTAACATTTTATATAAATTTTAAAAAAACGTTATATTAAATAGTAAAATATAAAATATATAATTTATATAAAATTAAATTAAAATTATTGAAAATAATATTTTAAATAATAATAATATTATTTATTTTTTTAAAAAATATTAATTAATATATTTTAAATTAATAAGAAATTAATTATTAAAAAATTTTTAAATTAAAAAAGTAATTAAAATATTAATTTTTTTAATAATATTTAAATTTAATTAATATTATAAAATAAAAGATAATTTTAATTTTAAAATATTTCAAATTAAAGATATTAAATAATAAATAAATATTATTATTAATAAAATAATTAAAGTTTAAAAAAAATGAAAAATATTAAATAAAAATTAAAATAATATTAAAATAATTATAATATATATAATAAATATTAAAAGAAATAATAATTTATTTAAAATAAATAAAAATTTTATAAATTTATATTTTTTAAATAAAATAATTAAAATAAAGAAAATTAAACATTAATTAATAATATTATTTATAAAATATTTTAAACGATAAATTTAAATAAATATTAATTCCGTTTTTACGTAACATAAAAATTTTAATAAAAAATAAATAATTTTTTTTAATATAATTTTTTATTACTTTAATATAATTAATAATATTAAAATAAAATAAGTAAATAACGTATTATATATAAATAATTTTTAATTATTTTATTACTTTAAAAGTAAAAACGAAATAAATAAAAACATTATTTTAAAAACTTTAATTAAAATTTTAAAAAATAAAAAATTATAATAAAAAATTTAAATAATTATTATATTTAAAAACGTAAACGTTTATATTAATAAAATTATAATTTATTTAATTATTAAATTATTTAATTCTTTAAAAAGAAAATTATCCGTAAAAAAAACCTTTTTATAAAAAAATATTAATATATTAATAATTAATAAATATAATATAATATTTAAATAAAATTTATATAATATTCATTTAAAATTTTAATATATTTAAAATTATTTTAATAAAAATTTTAACGGTATATTTATTATAATTTTATATAATAATTTTTATTAATTTAAATTTATTTAAAGTATATTGTTATTATACCCCGGGAAAATAAAAAATTAAAAATTATAAAAATAAATAAAAATAATTTTTAAAATTAAAAACGATAATTATTATTTTAATTATTAATTTTTTTAAAAATTTATAAATATAATTATTTTAAATTAATAAATAAAAATTATAAATAAATAATTTATTATAATTTTTTAATAATTAAAATAAAACATTTAAATTATAAAAAATATTTATATATTAAATAAAAAATAAATACGTTAAAAAAATATTATCATAAATAATTAAATTAAAGTTATAACGTTTTTAAATTTAATATAATATATTATTAATTTATAAGTTTTAATTATTTTTATAAAAAAAAAATTAAAAAATATATATTTTTTTATTTAATTATAACCCGTAACTTTTTAATAAAATAATAATAATTTAAAAAATATATTAAATAATAAATAATTTCATAATAAAAATTTTAACGTATTTATATTTTATTTAAAACATGTTTATCGTTTTTATAAAAAATAATTATTAATTATTAAAAATAATAAATAAAATTAAATATAAAATAAAAAGTTTTATTTTAAATTTAAACTTTTCCGTTTATATATTAAATTAAAATATTATATTAATAATTTTTTTATTAACCGTAATTTTAATATCGTTAAAAATAATAATAAATATTAAAATTAATAATTTAAATAAAAATTTATTATTATTATTTTCGAAACGTATAAAATTTTACGGTTTATTTTAATTATTTATTTATATAAAATATATTTTAATTTTTACATTTATTATAATTAAATATAAAATTTAAAAATAAATATTTTTAAAAATATTTTTTAATTTAACCGCGCGTTAAATTTTTAAAAAAAATATAAATTTTATAATAATATATATATAATTATTAAAAATTATTTCTTTTTAAAATTTATATTTAATTTTTTTAATTAATTTA
>MU403302.1:0-15588 GCA_022695765.1 Annulohypoxylon moriforme | reverse complement strand
TATTATTTATAAAAAAAAATATTATAATTATTTTATTAAAACTTAAAATATTATTATAATTTAATTAATATTATATATATTAACTTTAATATATATATTTTAATTATTTATAATTTTATAATTTATAATAATATTTAATAAAAATAAATAAATTTTTTAAATTAATTTATTATTATATTTTTTTTAATTAAATATTAATTAAATATTTATTAAATATTTTTTATTAAATTTTTAAAATAATTTTATTTATATTTTTTAATATAATTTTATTTTTATTATTATTTTTTTAAACTTGTTTAATATTTTTAAGTAAATTTAAAATATATAATAAATTTAATATATTGTTTTAATTTTAAATAATAATTTAATTATTTATTTTATTTATATTTAATAAATTTAAAGTGATTTTAATTTTTTTATTTTTAATTTAAGTTTTTTTTTTATTTTTATTAATTATTAACTTTATTATAATAAATTTAAAAAAGGTGGTAATATAATATAAATTTAAAAAAACATTTAATAATATTTTATTATAATTTAATATTAATTAAAATTCATTTATATTTAACGTACTTATATAAATTAATAAATAACTTATATTAAAAGTAAATATATTATTATTATTTTATTTATTTTTAACGTTATAATTTTTATTAATAAAATTAAAGGATTTTATAATATCGGTTTAATATGAAATTAATAATAATTCTTTTATTTTATATTAAAACATGTTTATATTTTTTATAATATTATATTAATTAAATGGAATAAATATTTAAAAGAAATTATATTTATTAAATGGTAAAATTATGTTTTTTAATATAACGTAAACTTTTTATTTTTATAACTTAAGTAATCGATTAAAATAATAAAGGTTAAAAAATTAAGTTAATTTACATAATATTTTTTAATTTATTAATTATATAACTTAAATTTCTAATTTTATAATTATATAGTTTATAATTATAAAGTATTAAAAAAATATTTTAAATTAAAATTTTTAAATAATTTATTTTAATTTATTTATAAATAATATATTTCTTTAATTTTAAATTAAAATAAATTTATATAAAGCATTGTAAAATTATATTAATTAAAGTTTAATTTAATTTAATAATAATATTAAATGAAATATATTAATTATTTATAATAACTTTTAAAATTAAAATGGATATAATTAAACTTAATTAAATTAAATTATATATAAGTTTAAGTTTAATATAAAAGATATTAATATAAAATATATTAAATATATTTATATTAATATAAAAATTATATTAATATTATTAAAACTTAAAGTATTAATAAAATATAATAATTAAGTTTAAGTTATATTTACGTTATTATTTTTATTAAATTTTTAATTATATATTAAATTAAATTTAAGAATTATTTTTATTATATAATTATTTAATATAAGTTAATATTTAATATAATTTAATTTTATTAAAATTTATATTTTTATATTATATTTAAAAATAAAAATAAATTCATTAAACGTACTTATTAATTATAATATATTAATATAAATATAATTATAAGTTCTTAAATATTTTTATACGTATTTTATTTTATAATAATGTTATAAATGTTTTAATCGTTTTTAAAATATGTTTTATATTTTAATAAAATAGTTAAATATTAATTTAAAAACGGTTTAATATTAAATTTAAATAAATACTTTTTAAAATTTAATTTATAATGTTTTAATTAAGTATTAAATTATAAAAATAATTATACTTAAGATGTAGGTTTTAAATACTTTAAATAAAAATAAAATTTAAATATTAAGTTAATATTAAATGTTTTAATAATATTAATTCTTCGATTAAACATATTAAAATTAATAATTATTTTTAGTTTTACTTATATTACGTTTAATAAAATTAATTAATTTATAATTTAAGATTTAAATAATATTATTTAAAAATATATAAACTATATATTATTCACTTAAGTAAGTAATTATATATATTATATAATAATTAAATAATTATTTAATAATAATTAATAAAAGTTAAATAATAATTAAATAATAAATGTAAATATTAATTAAATAATAATTAAATAATAATTAAATAATAATTAAATAATAATTATAAATATTAATTAAATAATAATTAAATTATAATTAAATAATAATTAAATAATAATTAAATAATAATTAAATAATAATTAAATAATAATTAAATAATAATTAAATAATAATTAAAAATATTAATTAATTAATAATTAAGTTATAATTAAATAATAATTAAATAATAATTAAATAATAATTAAATAATAATTAAATAATAATTAATAATAATTAAATATTATAATTTAATATTAAAAACTTTCTTTATAAAACTTTTTATTAATAATTAAATATTAATTTTATAAAAGATTATAATAACTTTAAAAAAAATCCATTAATAATTAACCTTTAAAAATAAATAAGAAAGGATTTTATATATATAAATTTTATTTTTAATAAAGTATAATTTAAAGTTTTTTATGTAATAATATTATTATTTTTTAACTTTTAAGTTTATTAAAAACCTTCCCGGATAAGCTTAACATCGTAAATATATATTAAAAATAAAAATTAAAATAATAAGAAATTATAATAATTTTAAAAATAACTTTTAACCATTAAAAAAAAATAATAAAGATTTTATTAATATATATTAATGTTTTTTATTAAAGGATAATTAAAGTTCTTTACGTAATAATATATTTATTTAATAAACTTTTAAATTCGCTTTATAATAAAACTTATATTATAATATTTAAAAATATATATATTTATATATAATTTAACTTATAATTTTAATTTAATAAATAAAACTTAAAAGTATATAAATAATCATAATAATAAATTAAAAAATAATTAAGAAATAATTATATATTTAATTATTATTAAAAAAATAATATTTAATCGATTTTAATTTTTTAAATATCTTTGTTTTTTTTATAATTAACCGGATTTAATTATTCCCATTTATTAAAAATTAACTTATATTTTAATTAATCATTTAAATTAATAATTAATAATATTTCTTAAGTTTTAAATTAAAAAAAAAATCATTTATAATATATTAATTTATTATTTATAATTATAATATTATTAATATAATATAATATTAAAAAAAAATAATTTAATTAAGTAAATAAAAAAAGAAAACTTATATACCATTTATTACTTTATATTTTTTTATAAATTAAAATAATATTTTATTAAAATTATTAATAAAATCATTTACCTTTTAATTTATATTATTTTTATTAAAGTTAATAAAATAAACTTAATTATTTAAAAGTATTAAATAAATTTATTAATATTTAATAAAATTTATTAAAATATAATAATTTTAAAATATATATTTTACTTAATTTTAATAAAACTTTTTTTATTTTAAATATTATAATTATAATATTATTATCCTTATAAAAAGTAAAACTTTAATTAATAATTTATTTATTAAGATATTAAATATTAAAATTAATTTTTTATTTTTTTTTAAATATTATTAATATACCTTATAAAATTAAAGAAAGTAATATTATTAATACTTTATAAATACTTATATTAAATATAATAACATATATAAAATAACATTTTAAAAGAATACTTAACTTATAATTAATATAATTAAAATACTTTTATTTTAATTACTTAAAAATCTTATTTAAATAATAAATATATTAACTTTTTTTTTAATTATATTACTTAATTATAATTTTTTAATACTTTTTTAACAAATAAAATAAAAATATAAAAAAGATATAAACCTTTTTTTAAAAGATTTAAATTTAAGTTTTTCTTTTTTTAATTAAAGAAAAATTAAAGTTTAATAAAAAAACCATAATAAAATATAAATGTTAAAACATTAATATTTAAATTAATATATAAAAATTAAAAAAAAAAATAAACATGTTTTATAAAAAAATAATTAATAAATTTACTTTATATAAATATAAGATTTAAAAGTTATAATTTTATTATATAAAGTTTATAATTTTAATAATTAAAATTTATACCTTAAATATAAAGTTAAATTTATAAATATATAATTAAATTATATTATTTAATATTATTATTAATATTTCTTAATTATCTTTTATTATAAAATTATTCATAACTTTAATTTTAAAAGTTTAAAACTTAAGTTTATTTAATATTTATATAGTTTAATTATTTTTATAAATATATTTAATTTTTATATTATAAGTTAAATATAAAGTAATATTTAATTATAAGTTATAAATAAATTTATTAATATTAAAATAAATACCACGGATAAATGAAATATACATAGTAATAAAAAATTTAATTACTTAATTATTATAATTAATAAATTAATTTCTTTTATAAATATATTAATCCATGGATATAATTAATGTTAAAAATAAAATATTAAAATTAAATATTAAAAATAACCGTAACGTTTAATTTCCTTACATTAATATCATAAAAATAAATAATAAAAACATTTTTATTAAATAAATTAAAATATTTATTTAATAAAAAATATAATTAAATTAATATTAAAATAAAAAAGTAAGTGGATAATAAATAAATAAGAAATAAATATTAAAAGGAAATTTATATTAATGTTTTTTTAATTATATTTATTTATATAAATTAATATATTATTAAGTTAATAAATTAAGTAAATACTTAATAAATATATAAATAATAAAATAAAATTTTCTTTTTAATAATTTATTATTAATTATATTATAATTTTTAATAAATTAATAATAATTAATTACATTTAATATTATATATTATAACATTTAATAATATTTATTTTTAAGGTTTAAATTAATAATTTTATATGTAAATTTAATCTTTTTATTTTTAAATTTAAAATTAATTAACCATTTAAAAATTAATTTATAATTTAATTAAGTATATAAGATTTAAAATAAAATAAAATAAAATTAAAAGTAACATTTTTTTAATAATTTAATTTAACTTTAATACTTTTAATAATAATAAAACATTTAATTTTAATTAAAACTAAATATCCTTAAAACTTAATTTTTTAAAATTAAAGGTTTCGATTTTAAATTTAATATTCCGTTTAATTTTATATAATTTAAACTATATATAATATTTATAATCTTAATAATCGTATAAAATCCCGTTTAAATATTATATGGTTTATTATTTTTAAATTAATTTAAATAATATTAAAAAAATTACTTAAATATTAAAAATAACTTATATTTTTCCCTTTTTACATTTAAAATGTAACACTTAAAATAATATATAAGTATTTAAAACATTTATAAAGGTTATACTTAAATAAAAAACATAATAATAAAAGTATAAAAATTATAAAAGGTATAATTTTTATTAAATTTTTATTTTAATAACTTTTATATTTATAATCGGATTTATTTTTATAAATTTTAAAACTTTTAATTTTATTATATTAAAATTAATAAATATTAAAAAAATAAATATTTTTTATAAGTATTTTATAAAATTTTATTTCTTATATAAAACTAAATATTCATTTAATTTAAACGTATAATTATTAACTTTATTAACTTTTTAATATAAATTAAACATATACATTAAAATATTAAAAATATAAATAAAATAAAAACAAAACGTTTCTTAAAAATATAACTTTAAAACTTAATAAATTATATTATAAATAAGTATAAGAAATAAATTACTAAGTTATTAACTTAATTTTACGAAATAAAAATGAAGTTAAATTTATTATAAATAAGGTTTTAAATAACACAAAGGTTTATAATTATTAATTAAAAATAAATGTATATATAAATGAAAAATATAATTTTATAATTATAAATTATAACTTTATAACTTATATAAAACTAAAACTTATTATAAATTTAAACTTATAAAGTAATTAACTTATTATAATTTAAGGTGGAAATTTATTAATATTTTTATTAAAAGATTATTATTAAGTTTTTTATAAAAAAATTTAAATATAATAAATTATTTAATAATAAATAATATTATTAAAATTATTAACTTAAATTATTAAATAATTTAATAATAAAAATAATAATTATAAATAATTAAGAAAAATAATAAAAACAAGAAAGAAAAATAATAAATAATAATTATATATTTTTTATAAATAAAATCTTTAAAATATATAAAATAATTTAATAAAAATATATTACTTTAATTATATTATAAACTTTAATAATTTTTAACTTAAATATTAAAGTTATTAAAAAATAACTTTATCTTTAATTTAATTTTTAAGTAATAAACTTTAAATAATTAAAAACATCATTTTTATTAATTTATAAGAAATTTAAATTTTTTTTTTATCCCATTAATTATTAACTTTATTTTATAATTCTTATAAATATTAATTTAAAAGAAAATTATATTTAATAATTATAATTATTATTACCGTATAAAATACATATATTATTACGTTTAAAAGGAAATATATATTAAAAATAAAAACTTATAAATATATAATTAAGTTTTTATATTAATTTTATTAAATAAATATTTAATATTAATAATAAAAAAAAGTATTATATAAGAAAATTATTCTAAACTTTTTTATAAATACCTTTTTAAAAAATTATTTATTATAAATAAACTATATTATTTTTTAAATTTTTAAATTTATAATTAAATTACTAAATATATAATAATAAATTAACTTTTATAACTTTATACGTACCACTTTAATAAAATAAAAGTTTCAAAAAGGTTTATTATTATTATTATTAAAGGAACTTTATAATTTAAAAGATTTAATAATTTTTAAATTGTTTTTATAAGGATTAATAAAGGTTAATAATATTATAAAAAATGATTTATTTTTAAACTTTTTTATATAATAAAATATAACTTTTATAATTTATAAATCCAAAGTAAAACATTAATTAAATAATATTATAAAAAGTATATAATAAATATTAATAAATAAATATTAATAATTAAAAATAAAATAAAAAAATATTAAATAATTTATAATATTAAATTATAAGTTTATAAAAAGGATGATATTAAATTAAATAAACATTTAATATAAGTAATATTAAATTTATAATATAAGTTAAAGTTAATATTATTTATAATATAATTACCCCGCTACATTTATTTAAAAACGGTATAAAATATTTACCTTTTTAATTATATAAATTATAATATTAACCTTAATATTTATTTTTATTTAAAACTTTATTTATATACATTATTATATTTTTTATTATAAGTTTAATTAATTATTTCTTACTTAATATAATTTTAAATCTTTTATAATTAAATTTAATTAAAAACTTTTTATTATATAATATTTTTATTAAAATTATAACTTTTAAAACCTAAGTTTAAAAAAATTATTTAAAGGTAAAGTTTATTATTTATTTTAATTAATTTTTCCAATTTTAACTTACATTATAATTAAGCTTTAATAATACTTTAACTTTAACCTTAAATAATTTATTTAAACTTAACCTTTAAAAAATGTAATTTAATTTATAAATATTATAAAAATATAAATTATTAATAATTATAATTATAAAAGATTTAAAATTATATTAAATAAGAAATAATTAATTAAAGTTAAAATAAAAAATAAAGAACATTTAAACTTTAAATATAATTAATTATATAATAAATTAACTTAAAATAAAAGTATATATTTTATATTATTTTTAAAAGGTAGGATATTATAAATAAACTTAATTTTAACTTATATTATAAATTTAAAAATAAATAATATTATTTTAATATTTAATAATAATAAAAGTTAATAATTTTTAATTAATTAAAACTTTTAATAATAAGTTAATACTTACTTAATTTATATTTAACCTTACATATAAATTTATATATATATTTATATACTTTTTATATTTTTAAAACTTTAATTTTTATACTTAAATAACTTTATAAAAAAAACCTCTTTTATTAAAAAAATTAAAAACAATATAAATATTTAAATTAAAATTTTATTAAATAAAATTACATTAAAATAAAATAAATATTAATTAAATTATTAAAGAAAAAAATTAATTATTATTAATAACCATTAAAAAATAAAAACTTAAATTAAATTTAATAATAATATAACTTAATAAAATATTTAATAAACATTATCATAATAATAATAATAATAAAAACTTTAATAATTTTCTTATAATTAAATAATTTTTTAATTATTATAAGAAGAATTAAAAAAAAAATCCTTTTAATAATAAATAAACTTAAAAAATAATTTAATTATAATTAAATAAACATTTAAATATTAAAAAACATTTTATTCACATTTATTTCATATTTAAATTACATAATAATTCCACAGTTCATTTAATATTAATTATTTATAATACATTTCTTTAAAGATTTTTAAAGTTATAAAATATATATTTATTTTATATTAAAATAAATAACTAATAAATAAAATCATTAATAAAACATATTTTTTTACTTTAAAATTTAAATATTAAACCTTTATAAAATATTTTATCTTATATTTCTTAATATTTTAATTTATATTTATATTTATTTTATTTATATTCTTTAACTTATTCATTCCACATTTACTATCCTTTTAAACTTATATTTTTTTTATAAATCATTAAAAATAAATAATTAAAACATTTAATTTTATATATATCCTTCATTAATAAACCCATTTAAATTTTAAATAAAATTAAAAAAAATAATAAATATTAATATAATAATATTAATAAAAAAATTTATTATTATATTTAATTAAATTTATAAGTGAAATATAATTTATAAATTTATAAAAAATTAAATATTTATTATTATTACTAATAAAAATAATACCATTATTAATTAAACTTAAAATAAATATAAATAAATTTAATTTTAAATTTCTTTTAACATTAAGAAAAATAATATTATAATCTTTATAAAATTTTAAATAATTATAATTTAAAATAATATTATTTTAAATCTTATTTCCATTATAAATTAACATAATATAATATTACTTTTAAAAATAAAAAAATTTAAGTGAATTAAATATTTTATTATTATTATTAAAGTTAATATAATTAAATATAAGGTTAAAATCTTTTAAATTAATAAAAGAATCATCATTAATAATTAATTTATTATATTAAATAAAATAACGCTAAAATTAATGAAAAGGTAAGTTTAAAATTTATTTATTAATCCTTTTATTTTTAATAATTAATTTATTATTTTAAATAAAATATTATTAAAATTTACTTAAAATAAAATTTAAGAATAAATCTTTATTTAAATTATTAATACTTATCCATGATTATTTTAAATTAAATATAATGGTTTTATTTTTAAAAAAATATTTAAATTTAAATTTATAAAACTTAAATAATTTTAAGGATTAAATAACTTATTCTTAATTTATATTTTCATTTTTCTTAAAAATTTTTATTATATATAATTTTTATTTATTTTTAAATAGTAAAATAATTACATTAGTAAAAATAAATTAAATAAAACGAATAAAAAGGAACTTAAGAAATATTTTTTTTAATTATAAATATTCTTAATTATAATACTTTTAAAAAACAAAAAAATCAATGGTAAATAATTTAATTAAAAGATATAATACATATATAACTAACTTATATAAATTATTAATAAATTTAAAAATAAATATTAAATAATTATAATTAAAAAGATAATAAAAATTAATGGAAAGTTATATAAAATTATAATAATTATTAATATTATAAATTAATAATAATAATATTAAATATATATGTATGTAATTTATTATAAACCATCTTTTTATATATTTTAAAATAATATAAACATTTTTTAAATTATGAAATTTATTTGTAAAATAATAAAACTTATTATGAAAAATAAAAACAATTAAATTAATTTTAAGATATAAAGATAAAACAATTAATGTTAAAATTAAAGATAATATGATTATAATAAAATTAATAAAAATAATTAAAACAATTAAAGAAAATAATAAATTTAAAAAATAATTATTAAATTTAATAAAAATTAACTTCCAAGGTTAAGATATTTTTTTTAAAAAGGTTTAATAATTAAAATTTAAAATAATTAAATAAAAAATTATTAAATTTATTAATAATTAATAATATAAAAACATAATATATAATATAATAAAAATTTACCATTAATATTTAAAGTATTACGAGGTAATTTATCCTTATTATTATTATTATCTATTAAATAATCTTATGGAATATAAAAATAATATTTATACCTTTTTAAAATATTATTATTTAATATTTTAATATAATTATTAACCTTATAATTAATAAAAAAAAAAGGTTTTTTTAAATATTAAATAATTAAATGCTTATTAATAATTCTTTAAATACTTTTACTTTTATTTTTTTCTTAAATATTATTAATAATAATATAATATATATAATACGTAATAATATAATAAACACTTTTATTATTAAAAATGTAAAAGTTTATAAGTAAGTTTTAATTTATATATTTAAAATAATAAATTTTAATTTGCTTTAATAATTTAATTATATTTAACTTATTAAAAAATAATGGAATAAATTAATAAAAATAAATTATTAAAAAATTTAAATTTATAATAAAATAAAATATTAAACTAATATATTATAAATGAAGTTTAACTTTAATAAATTTATAAATAATAATTAAAAATAATATTTAATAAATAATAATATATATAATATAAATAAATGAAATAATTATAAAAAATGTTAATTTAATTAAAAATAAAAACTTTAAAATTTTAAAAATAAACTAAATTTTCATTAAAATTGTAAATAAATCACATGATTAAATTATATAATTAAAGATAATTTTATAAAATCTCTTTATTTTTCTTATTAGTTTTTACTTGGAAATTATTTTTAATATATTTTATTAAATAAAATAAAAATTTTATAACTTTTAAACTTAAGTTAAAAATTAAATAAAAATTTTATAAAATTAACATAATAAAAAAAATGTTAATAATATTAATAAGAAATATTAATAATAAGAAATAAAATATAAAAAAATTAAATAATTTAAATATATAATATATAAAAGTTTTCTTTTTTAACTAATAAAACATAATTTATTTTTACTTTTTAATATAATTTAAGATAATTTATTCGTAAGATTTTTACTTTAAATAAAAGATTAAATAAAAGCTTAATATATTATATAAATTTAAAATTAAAAGTTTTTTTTTTTTTTTATTTATATATATATTTACTTATTTACTTATTTATATTATTATATTACTTATACCATGGTAATATTCTTTAAAATTTAAAAAGGTAACTTAATAATATAATAATTATTTATTAAAAATATTAAATATATATTTAATAATAATTTTAATTATATTAAAAAATTCATTTCATATATCCTTAAATAAAACCCACTTATAAAATTTAATTTAAATTAAAATTCATATCATAAAAATGACTTAAATGGTTGAAAAGTAAAGGAAAAAAATCCCATATTAAGGTAAAAAATCGAAATCTTTTTTAATTTTAATAACTTTTTATATAATAATTATATATTTAAAATTTATTATTATTAAATTTTACAAGTTTTAATAATTTAAAATTATTTAAATTATTTATTTAAACTATATAATTATAAATAAAACGGAGGATTAATTAAGTTAATAAAAGGTAATTATTATGTTTTAAAATATTATATTAAAATATATTAAAATATATTTAACTTAATTTTTAAAGTTAACCTTAATATAAATCAAATTAAATATATTTAACTTTAAAATAATAAATTCTAATAATTATATAAAATAAAATTATTAATAAATAAATATTTTAATCCTTCCTTTTTTTTAACTTATTATAACTAATAAAACTTTATTTTTCATTTATAATAAAAACATTTTAATCCTTATAATATAATTTATTATATTATTTATATAAAAAATAAGAATTATTTTATTATAAAAAAATATTATATAAATAAAAATTATAAAAAAAAAGATTTATTAAATATATAAATAATATATTTCGTTTTAAATAAACTTTAAATAATTTAAAATGACTTAAAGTTATATCAAAACTTAAAATTAATAAAAAAAGCTTAGGATAATTTTAAAAATATATTTTTACATGTTTATAATATAAACATTTAATCCTTAATAAAGTTATATTATTATATATTTATATTAATTATAATTATTTATGTAACATTAATTTTTTACTTATTTATATACTTTAATTTTTTATTTTAATTAATAAATAATTTTTTATATATATATTATAAAAGTATTATAAATTAAAATATAATTAAATATAATATAAAAATTTAATTAAATAATTTTAATAAAAATTTCTTAAATATTTTTATATATTAATTAAATTCTTTTAATGTAGTAATAAAAGAAAAATAAAATATGAATAATTATTATAAAAAAACTTATAATATACTTTTAAAAATCTTTTAACTTTAAGAATATTTAAAGATTAAAAAAAACTATTATTTAAATTATATAATTAAACTTGTTAATATTTAAAACTTTAACTTATATATATTAAATATTATTAAACTTAATTAATTTAAAACTATAAATATATTTATAATAAAAGATAATTAAAAAGTTATTATTTTTAAAATATTATTATTAATTAATAATAATTAAATTTATAATAAAATAAGTATGTTTTTTATAAAAATGTTTATTTTGAACCTTACTTTAAAGTTAATAAATTAAAAAATATATAATAAGGTAAAAAATATGGTAATAAAAGTTAATAATATTATATAAAATATTTAATATTTAAGTATTAAAAATTAATAATAAATTTAAAAATTATAAACTTTTTATTTATTAAATAATTTTATTTTATTTATTATATTATAAAAAGATTTTATTATAATATAATAAGATTTAATTTATTTTATAAAACTATTTATATAATTTTTTAAGTAATATTAAATTTATAATATAAAGTAAAATAAAGTTCATTTATAATATTTTTACTTTTCCGTTAAAACATTAAAAATACTTTTTTATTTACTTAAAATATATATAATTTTATATATTTATAATATTTTTTTTATTAAAGTATTAAATATTAAGTATTATATATTAAAGTTTAAAATTTATTTATATATAACTTATTTATATAATTTAATATTATTTTAAATTAAAGCTTTTAAACGTTAATATACCACCCTTTTAATTTAATATTATAAATTATTTAATATTTTTATATTTTATTTTTTATTATTAATATCTTTTTATTAATATTTATTACATTTTTTTATTATAATATTTAAATAATATTTTACTTTAAATTTATAAATTACGGAAACTTTATTTTATTATATAAAAACTTTTAAAAAAAGTATTTAAATAAAAATCAATGAAAAGGATAATAATTTAAGAAATTATAATTTTTATTATAAATTTTTCTTAATATTATTAATTTCCTTAAATCTTTATAACCCGTTTTATTTAATATCATTAACTTTTTTTAATCCTTTTAAAATGAATTTCAAATATTTTTAATTATAAAATTCCTTTAATAATAATTAAGTTTTTTTTAATTATTTTTATGTTAATAAAATATAGTATAAATTAAAATTATTTTTATTTTTTCTTTTATATTTTTATAACTTTATTAAAGTAATTTAAGTAATAATAAATATTATAAAACTTATATATAACCTTTAATTCTTTAATTTATTAACATTAAAATAAATTTAAATAATTTATAAAAATAATACTTATTTTTATTATTAATATTAAGTTTTTATTTAATAAAATTAATATTATTTAATAATAAATATATTCATTTAATTTTAAATATTAACATTAAAAATATATTACTTTATAAATAAAATGCTATATAAAACTTATAAATTAATAATAAATATAATTTTTAAATATAATTTACTTTTAAATAAACATATTTAAAAATTACAAAATAAAAACATTAATTAATAAAATAAGAAAAAAAAAATTTAAACCTTTTATAAATAAAAAAAAATTTCGCATACGTTTATTTAAAAACTATTATTTAAAAAATGGGTTAAAAATAAAATTATTTTTTAATAACTTAAATATTTAAGTTAAAAATCACTTAAATTTATATTATATAATTAAAGTAACATATTTTTATTAAGCTTATTTTATATATTTTAAGATTTTTATTTATAAAAAATATATGGCTATCATTTATTATTATCTTTCGTTTTTATTATCTTTATTAATTATTTATAAAAATTATTTTTATTTTTAAATTACTTAATAATTAAAGTTAATAAATTTAATAATATTATTTATTATTAAAAAATTTTTTCGTTTTTTACATACCTTTTTTAATATATAAATTTCCTTTTATTATAAGATCATAATAAAAATTACTTTTTAAAATAAAAAAATAATAAATAAACAATTATTTATTAATTAATTATTTATTAAAATAATTACTTATATATTAAAAATATAATATTATTAAGTAAGTAACTTTTTTAAATATAATAAATTATACTTATCACTTTTAAAATAACTTATATTATTATATTTATTTTTAATATTAAGTTATTTTAATAAAACGGTATTAATATATATGCTTACGTATTAAACTTTTATATATTTAAATAAATATTTATTTAAATATATAAATAAAAATATAATAAATATTAAATATATAAAATAATAATATTATATTATCATTACATTATTAATATATTATTATTATATTATTACATTATTAATAACACCTTTTTATTTAATTAATTATATTAAAATAATTTTTATTAATATATTTTTATTAAATAAAATAAATAAGGAAAGTTTTTTATTATAAAATAAATTTAAGTTAATTAATATATATTAATTTATTTAAGTATTTATTTAAAAAAAATATTAATTACTTATTATTAAAACTTTATAAAATAATAAAAAAATATATATTATAAAATATATTTTATTAAAGATATTTTCCATTTTAATAAAATATTATTTTTATTAAAATAATAACTTATAAATAATATAATAACTTTTATAAATTTATAAGAAAAATAATTAATAATTAATTAACTTTGTTATTAAAATAAAATATACCTTTTATATTAAAAATATACTTTAATATTAACATTTTTTATTTAAAATAATAAAATTTAAAAATAACTATTAAAAAGTGTTAAATGTGTGACGTTTAACGTATAATTAATTAAAAATAAATTAATTAATTTTTTTTATTAATATTAAAAAAATTTTATTAATGGAAGTTATTTTAAATATTATTAAAATGAAATATTATTATTATAATAATATTTTTACATTAAATTAATTAAATTATATAAGAAAATAGTTTTAAAATAAGTTTATTAACTTATATTAATATTATAATTATAATAAAAATATTATTATTTAAAAATATTAAAGTTAAATTAAAATATATAAAAATAATATATTTTATAATAATAATATATTAGTTAAATAAATAATTAAATTAATAATATTATTTTTTTAATTTAACTTTTTTTAATTAATTAAATATATTACCATTAAATATTAATTTTTTTTAAATATATTATTAATAATCTTTAAAAAGATCTTTTTTTATATTATTTTTATTTTTAATAACTTAAATAAGTAAATATATAAT
>MU403301.1:0-15713 GCA_022695765.1 Annulohypoxylon moriforme | reverse complement strand
TATAATAATATTTTAATATATATAATAAAGTTTATATAATTTTATTAATTATATAAAAATAATTTATATATATAAAAGTTTTTATTAATAATTAACTTTTTTTTTATATAATTTTATTTTATTAAAATAATTTATACGTATAAAAGTTTTTTTTAATAAAAACTTTTTATTAAAAAATAATTTTTATAAATAAATTATTTTTAATAATTAAACTTTTATAAATTTAATTCATAAAAAAACTTACTTTTAAATTAAATATTATTAATTAAATATTATGTAAATTAAAAGTTAATAAAATTTAATAAAATTAAATAAATTTTATAATGTTTAAAATTAATTAATATTAACTTTAATAAAATTATTACGATAAAAATTTTTTAATAAAAAATTTAAATAAAAATTATAAGTAATATAATATATTTTTATAAATTTAAAATAATTATTAAATTTAATTTAAATATTTTAATAATTTATTATAAAATAAATTTTAAATTAATTATAAAATAAATTTTAAATTAATTAATATATTTCTTTTAATTATATTTATAATTTTTAATTTATATTATATTTAAATATTTTTATAAAATAATTAAATAAAATTATTTTATATAATTTTTTTTATTTATAATATATATTTAAATAAAATTTATAAATAAATTTATATTTTTTTAATATATAATATTTTTAATTAAAATATAATTTTTAATATTATAATATTTTAATATATTTAAATAAAAATAATTAATTTATTTTAATTTTTAATTATATAATTTATTTTTATTATTTAAAATTTATTTAAAAATATTTAATTCTTTTAATATATTTTTAATTATTAATTTTTATAAAATGGTTTTAATAATTATTATTAATTCCTTTATATATTATTTACTTTTATTTAATATAATATAAATATATAAATTTTAATATATTTTTTTATTTATTTTAAATATTTTTAATAAAAATAAAAATTAAAAATAAGGTTTTATTAATTATAATTATAATAATAAATTTATTATAAATTATTATTAATAATTAATTTTTAATTAATTATTAATTTATAATTATAAAAATTTTTTTTTAATAATTAATATAAAAAATTAATATATAATTATAATAAATTTATTAATTATAAAAAAGTGATTAATTAATTAAATAAATTTTTAATTTTTAAAAATAAAGTTTTAAAACTTTTTAAATATATTTTTAACGGTTTTAAAATATTTTATAATTTATTTTTATTAATAAATAAATTTAATTTTTTTTTATAAATTTAAATTTAAAAATAAAATTAAATTATTATTATTTTAATTATAAATTAATAAAATAAAAGTTTTTTTATAATAAATTAATTTATTTTTAAATAATTTTATTAAAAATAATTAAGTTTTATTTTTTAAATTTTTTAATTTTAATATAATTTCTTTTTTTTATTTTTTAAATTTTTTTATTAAAAAAAATAATATAATTAATTTTCATTTAAATAAATATAATTATTTTATTTTATTAAGAAATGTTTTTTTTAAAATTCCTTAATAAATATAATATAATTATTTTTAAATGTAAATAAAAATTTTAAAATATTTATTATTAATTATATTTAAAATATATATAATATTTAAAAAATATTAAATTTATAATATTTATATTATATAATTTATTAAAATTTTTTTTAATTATTTTATTATGTTTTTTTTATTAATAATATTTATTATATAATTATTTTAATTTAAAATAATTTATTATTTATTTAAATAAATATAATAATAATTTTTAATTTTATATTTATTAAATTTTTTAAATAATTAGTTTTTTTATTTAATATTTATAATAAATTTCTTTAAATAATAATATAATAAAAATAATAATTTTAATTATTATTTTAAAATTAATTTTCTTAATTTAAAATAATTAAAATTTTTTATATAAAAATTATTTATTTTATAATTATTTAATGGATTTATTTATTAATAAATAATTATTATAAAATAAAATAAATTAATTAAATTTAAAAATAAAAATTTTTATAAAATAAAGTTTATATAAAAAAATATAAAAAAAAAATATTTAAAATAAAAAAAAATAAAAAAAAATAAATATTTTAAAAGTTTATTAATTTTATAATAGTTTTATTTAAACGTTATTAAAAAAATAAAAATTTAAAATTTAATAAAAATAAATTAAAACTTAAATAAATTAATTTATTTTATAATTTTAAAAATAAATATATTTTTAAAATAATATTTTAATTAATATATATATTAAAAAAAATTAAAAATTTATTAATTATTATAAAATATATATATATATATATAATTAATATTTTAATTAATTTAAAATTATAACTTTATTAATAAATTAATTTTAATAAAAAATAAATATATTAAAAAAATAATAAATTTATTAATAAATTAAAATAATATTAATAAAAAAAAACGGATAAAATATTATTAAATAATAAAATAATTATTTAATATAAAATTATTTTATTATTTATTATTTATAATTATTATATTTATTTATTTAAAAATTATAATAAAATTATAATAAAATTATTATTAATATTATTAAAAACATTTTAAAAAAATAATTAAAAATAAAAAAATTTAAACTTAATTTAAACTTTTAAAAAATAAAAAATCAAAATAAAAAATTATTTAAATAAAATTATTAATTAAATTTTTATATTTAAAATATTTTTTTATTTATTTTTATTAAAAAATAATTATTAAAATTAACGTTTAATAAAAATAAACCGTATTTAAAACGAAATAAATTTTATTTAAAATATAATTTTTATTTAAATAATTATTAAATAATAAAATTATATATTTTAATAAATTATATATAAAATAATTAACTTAATAATAATAATAATAATAATAATATTATTATTATTATTATTATTATTATTATTATTATTATTATTATTATTATTTATTAAAATTAAAATAATTTTTTTTAAAAATTTATATATAATAATTATTAAAAAATTAAAAAAATTAAAATTTTTTATTAATATTTTTAATAATTTTATAATAAAATTCCACGTAATTATATAATTTTAATTTATTAATTTTTTATTAATTTTTTTATAATATTTAAAATAATTTTTTAATTTTTTTTATATTTATAAATATTATAATATATATAATATTTATATAATTTTAAAATAATATTTTTTTATTATATATTATAATTAAATAATATAAAAAAAATTTTAATTAATATTTTTTATATAAAATAATAAATTATTATTTAATATATATTTATATTATTTTATTAAATTTTTTATTTTATATAATATATATATAAATTTTTTATTATATTTTTTAAAATAAATTTATTATTTTTTATTTTTTATTTATTATAAAAATTTAAATTATAATATAAACGTTAATTATAATATATAAAATTTATTAATTATTTATAATTAATTAATAATAAATATATAATAAATATATAATAAATTTATTATTTTTATTTTAAATTTATTATTTTTATATTTATTAAATTAAAATTAAAATTTTAATTATATTTTATAAAATTTTATAATATAAAATTATTTTTAAAAATATTTAAATTTTTTATTTTAATTTTTCAAAATTAAACCCCGTTAAAGTAAAAATGCATTTTACTTAAACATATTCAATATACGCATAAGTTAAAAATTTACGGCTCTTGTTACTTGCCTCTCTAATTTTACTAGCGCATTTGCCCCGCGTTCGCAACTATTAATGTGCTTGCTTGACTCATTCGCATTTTTGGCGGGGTATTATTCTTTTTTAGCCTCTGTCCCTAACCAACTTTATAGACTTGATTAATTTCAAGCGTACCTGGTAGTTTCCTTGTCTCTGGCGAGAGGCACACTTCGTCAAGATGAGCATCAATTTCCCGCAGGCAGAAGAAGAGATCGTTCGATTCTGGCGTGAGGTCGATGCCTTTCAGACTCAACTCAAACTCACCGAAGACCGCCAGCGCTTTACCTTCTACGATGGCCCTCCTTTCGCAACAGGCCTCCCTCATTACGGCCATCTCCTTACCTCCACGATTAAGGATATAATACCTCGTTACTGGTCTATGAAGGGCTATCATGTTGTTCGACGATTCGGCTGGGATACGCACGGTTTACCTATTGAATATGAGATTGACAAGACATTAGGTGTCTCCGGCCGTGACGCTGTCCTAAAGATGGGTATCGAGAAATATAATGCGGAATGCCGAGCAATAGTTATGAGATATGCGGCGGAGTGGCGGCAGACGATTGAACGTCTAGGTCGATGGATAGATTTCGACAATGGTGAGAGCGACCATTGTTCCTTGCGTTGGTTCCATGTTGAATAGCATCGACTAATATCCTGATGATCCAGACTATAAATCTATGGACGTCAAATTCATGGAATCTTGCTGGTGGGTTTTCAAGCAGCTTTTCGACAAGGACCAGGTCTATCGCGCCTATCAGATCATGCCTTTTTCGACCGCCCTCTGCACACCCTTAAGCCATATGGAATCTAAGCAGAATGAGAAGACAACTCAGGATCCGGCACTCTTAGTGGCATTCCCTGTAATAGGCAGGGATTCTTCACTGATCATATACACGACGACACCATGGACCTTGCCATCTAATCTTCTTATTGCAGTCCATCCCGACTTTGAGTATGTCGAAATTCTAGACGAGGCCTCCGGAAAGCAGTATATTCTCCTAGAGAGCGGCCTTTCTATGCTCTACAAGGACAAGAAGAAGGCAAAGTATAAGGTCTTGGGAAAACTCAGGGGAAAGGAGATGATTGGCTGGAAGTATGAGCCCTTGTTCCGCTACTTCGCCGACCAGTTTGCAGACTGCTTCCAGGTCATAGGCGCCGATTATGTTGAAGCGGATGAAGGTACTGGCCTTGTGCACCAAGCCCCCGCGTTTGGTCAGGAGGATTACGACGCAGCGGTCGCTGCCGGCTTCATACACCCAAAGCGCTTGCCCCCGTGTCCGGTGGATGATAAAGGCCTATTCACCTCCGAGGTGACTGATTATGCTGGGCAACATGTCAAGTCCGCAGACAAGGCGATCGTAAAGGATCTCAAAGAAACTGGTCGTCTTTTGCTTGCTACACAAGTATCCCACGTGGACAAATTCTGCTGGCGTTCCGACACGCAGCTCATCAGGAAGGCTGTCTCTTCCTGGTTTATTCGGGTCACTAACTCTATACCGGACATGCTCTCTAATCTCGAATCGACTACGTGGGTTCCCTCATTTGTAAAGGAGAAACGATTTACAAACTGGATCGCAAATGCTCACGACTGGAATATTGCACGAAACCGATACTGGGGTACTCCGCTTCCCCTGTGGGTTAGCGAAGATTACGAGGAAGTTGTCTGCGTGGGAAGTATTGCCGAGCTTAAGGAATTAAGCGGATACACCGGCACCCTAGATGATATCCATCGAGACAAGATCGACGGGATCACGATCCCCTCTAAGAAGGGGAAGGGCCAACTTCGCCGAGTCGACGAAGTTTTCGACTGTTGGTTTGAGTCAGGGAGCATGCCTTACGCATCGAACCATTATCCCTTTGAAAACTCGGAAGGGTTCCAAGGTGGAAATTTCCCCGCAGACTTTATTGCTGAGGGACTTGACCAAACCCGTAGGCATTGCCCCAGAACCCCATGTTCATTAATTATGGATGTGAATCTCAAGTAGAATGGCCGCTGACTGGATCTAGGTGGTTGGTTCTACACGTTAAGCGTGTTAGGAAACAAGCTTTTCGGCGTATCACCGTTCAAGGCAGTTATCGTGAATGGCTTGGTTTTAGCTGAGGATGGCAAGAAGATGTCAAAAAGTCTCAAGAACTACCCAGACCCTAAAAACGTCATTGACCAATATGGATCCGACGCACTCAGGCTTTATCTCATCAATTCCCCAGTTGTTCGGGGTGAACCTTTACGATTTAAGGAGTCGGGAGTCAAGGAGATTATCGCGAAGGTTCTTTTGCCCTTGTGGAACAGCTACCGTTTCTTTTACGAGCAAACGGTCCTCTTCAAGAAGACGACCGGAGGAGATTTTGTTGCTCAATTCCCAAAGACGACAAACGTCATGGATCGGTGGATTCTTGCTGACTGCCAGAGCATGCTCCAGTTCATCGATCAAGAGATGGCCGGTAGGTCTGCAGCGCATCCCGTCTACTTTCCTTGCTAACTTGACAGGTTACCGTCTATACACTGTTGTACCCCGCCTACTTCAGGTTATCGATAATCTAACAAATTGGTACATCCGGTTTAATCGTAAGAGGCTCAAGGGTGCTGCCGGTCTTGAAGTCGAGGATACCAAAGCAGCTCTGGACACGCTGTGTCAAGTGCTATTCACGCTAGTACGCGCCTTAGCGCCCTTCACACCATTCATAACGGAACACATATATCGTCTTTTGCAACCATACCTCGGCGATGCGCTCTCGGAATTTCCCAACACGAAGAGCGTGCATTTTCTAGCATTCCCGACCGCACAGGAATCGCTCTTCGACGAGGTAATCCAAAGGAAAGTGTCTGCCATGCAAAAGGTGATTCAGCTTGCAAGAACGGCCAGAGAGCGGAAGACAATTCCGCTGAAGACACCCCTGCTCACTCTAGTGGTCATCGCAGATGCGCAGCAGCTCAGTGACATTGAAGAGCTGCAGACGTACGTCAAAGAGGAACTCAATGTTAGGGACATAGTCCTAACAAATGACGAGGAACGATACGGAATCCACCTTGAGGCCCGAGTAGATTGGCCGATTCTAGGCAAGAAGTTGAAGCGCGATGCTCAAGTCGTTCGTAAGGCTCTACCAGGCCTCACACAAGACCAGCTCAGGAATTACTTGAAAGACAAGAAAATAATCATACAGGGGATCGAGCTTGAGGGCAGCGACCTTAGCATTGTGCGTGTTGTAGCTAAGGATAACCCGAGCATAGTGAAGGACGAAGGAGTCCAGTACGAGCCTGCCTTCTCAGATGACATGATCGTTCTCTTGGACACAGCGTCACATCCGGAACTTATCGACGACGGAATCGCCCGTGATGTCATGACACGTGTGCAGAAGATGCGCAAGACGGCTGGACTAGTTCCGACTGATGATGTCCGTATGCTCTACAGCGTCGTGTCGAATCCTGATGAAATTCAGTTTGGGACGTTGGTATCTTCTCGAAAATCCCAGTTCGAGAGTACCGTACGTGGTCCACTAGAGCCCTTTACGCCAACTGAAGGGACGACGGAAACCATTATACTCGAAGAGGAACACGTCGTCAATAATCTTACGCTGTTATTGAGATTGTGCCGCCTTTGATTAGGCTATCTTTCTAATAGATTCAGGACTTCGCTAGCTCCGCGACCTAATGCGCGACCGTATCGGATTGGGGGGAAAAGGCACAGCCAAGAAGTCAGTGGAGGAGGCGTCATACGACTTGCAAGTTCGGTTACAACAAGGGATGTTGTCGCTTTAGGTCAACGTGGATCACGGCAGCTTGCGCGCCAGAGACCTTGCGGGTAGAACGTTCTTGTGATCGTGTAGATAATTCATACATGAGTAGATGAATTGCAGGACTCCGAATCACTCTCCCCTCAGTGAGTAAGCCCCTCATTGCTTACTTCGAATTATTTACTACCGTGACTCAAGTGTAGTCCCTTTGCTGTGGCGTAATATTAGTTACGATGTGGATAGGATGCTATCATCCCCCTGTTACCTCCCGAGAGTTGTCTATAATCAACTACTCTTTATGACCTTTTTAATGAAACCGTAAAGTTTTCTGTTTTTGACGTCCCAACCGTTAGCTGCAATATCGTCCAGATATCGTTGCATACTTAGTACATTCCAAAGAACTAGAAAAATGCTGGACGAATAAATAAATTTCATATGGGGTTACTGTTACTTAGCGCAGAGATATTATAGAAATTGCGATGTACTTCTAAAAGCTATTCAATGTTGATTTGAATACTTGAACGGTTGCGATGCTTGAAACGAATTGCGTTTGAAAACATTTGGCTAAAACCGTACAGAGAGAATGCTAAAAGAAATGCATAATTAAACTTTGAAGCAATGCGTGAATATAAGGATCAACTAAGGCTTATTTAACAGATTGCTCAGGTGGTGATTTCAAATCCAAAGCCTTGATATAATTGAAAAAAACGTTCTGAGAACTTACATAGGTGGTTATGTACTTGAATTGACGAGATAATCCAATTTTGAGATCTCGTTTAAAAATATCCGCAAGACATCTTATGTAATTGTGTAGATTAAAGATCATGTATGGCAGCGAACAAGGATGGTGATCCTAAGACCTTGATTGGTGGCCCTGGAGATTCATACCTGCAGCCCCTGAAGCTAAGCTGCACTAGCACATGCAGCTAGAACCAAGGGGTATGGCTGGTTATGTACATACTACGTACATACTTGTCTACTGCATCTGCTTGTTAAGAGAATCTTATTAGCCGTTAAGGGAAAGAGAAGGAAAAAAAGGAGTAACAGGTTCCTGGATTTCTTTGCATCTGAAATGTTAAAACGAGTATTGAACAGATTTAACTACCAATCTTTCATTCATTCGTATGAATTATGTAGAGATGCTGAATGCGCTCTTAATTGTCGATAATCAATCAATTATAACTTATCTTAGAAGCAGACCTGAGAAAGAACCTATAAGAAGAGAGGGAGAAAAAGATCCTGGAAGATTGGTTTAAAAGAGTTAGGACCCAAGGCACAGGGCCACAGCGTCTTATTGCATTGACCCTATTCACATTACAATACAGAGATTACAGCACATCCATACACACACCTTACAGACGTATGTTACCTATTTTACTGCGGGATCTTCAGCGCGATACCTCTTTTTGGCGAGAGTCATAGCACAAGACACCGGTATCCCGCTTTGCGATAGGGCTCTTCTGGGCTCTGTAGTGGAGGAAGGTTGTAAAAGGAAAAGCACAATGCCACCACAGCCATCCATACCAACATCACGACTCCAATCGCCGTCACCACCACCAGTTTCCGTTTCATCCCAGCATTATCAACGTCAAAACCCACAACTACCACAACAACCACCACAACAACCACATCAGCAGCCAACATTGTCAAATTCGTACAATAAACCAAATATAGCAACAGCGAACGTTATAAAAGGCAATTTCGGCAGCAACAGGTTTCATTACAATCGCGGCTTGAAGGGAATTGGTGGTGATGTTGGTGACGATATCAGTAGAGGTGGGAATAAAAAAGAAAATGGAAAGTCGAATGGAATAAATATTTCAAGTGCTACAAGTGAAAGTGGTACTCCTGATAGTGTCCGGCTGGCTGGATACGGCCCGAAAATCGAATCGACGGCTCAGGCAGGTACGACCGCGACTGCTGCCGCGTTAACTCAAAGCGCCGCTAGTCAAAGCCAATCTCGTCCCCATTTCCATTCGAATCTCTATCCACAGGCTGGAGACAAGCCCCATCAAAAACCAAAACCAAATCTAAATCTAAATCCAAATCTAAATCCGAATCCAAATTCGAATTCGAATTTGAATCTAAGTTCGAATCCAAGTCCAAGTCCAAGTCCAAGTCCCAAATCCAAACCGGGTCTTCCTCATCATCATCCCCTTACTTATCAAAACCCCATTTCACCCAATCTTCCTCCGCCAAGAACATCGTCGCTCCTCCCGCCGCCTCGCAACGCTAAAACGAAATTAATATTACCTATCAATGCTCTTGATAATCCATTAGCTACTTCACCGGGACTTCACTCGCGCCCTCATTCGCGATCTAGTAGCGCTGGCGCCGCTAGCGACGGTTTCCGAAATCTCAATCGCTGGTCTGCATCCACTGCTTCTAGTCGGGCTTCTAATTCTAATCGCGATTATCTTCATCCTCATCCTCATCCCCATCCCCATCCCCATCTCCAACAACGCCAACGCCAACGCCAACAAGAACAAGAACAAGAACAAGAACAACGTCAGGAATTGCAATCTCCTCCACGAAAGTTAACTAAGCGACGACCTTCTATCGATACGAGTGCTTCACCGAGAAATCGTCGGCCATTATCACCGCCCCCACCAGCCTCTTCCGTTACGCCACCGAATCTTCCCCCTATAATCTCCCTTCCCCCTCTCGACACCGATCCCGAGTCTGCCATTCCTCCGGACTCGCCCTCGCGTTTGATGAGTCGCGCCAACCCCGCCGAGCCCCAGGATCACTTCTGGGATGACCTCGACCGTTTGAATACAGCCGCTAGAGGAAGTCCCACACTACTCCCGCCAGCTTTCGTCACACGCGACACCATGCCGGATAGGAATCGTAATGCGAGGGGCCGCTCTTCTGCGGCGAGAGGCAGTACCGAATCGACCCGGACAAGAGACCGCGCTAGTAAACCGTCGCAGAAAGCTATGCTGTCCAAAGCCTTGGCAAAAGCAAACGCTGCGGTCCAGCTAGATAATGCTCAAAATTACGTTGCTGCCAGGGAATCTTACTCTGAGGCCTGCGATTTACTACAACAAGTCCTTGCTAGGACGAGCGGAGAGGAGGATAGAAGGAAATTGGAAGCTATTGTAAGTTATTCAGTTAGCCAGTCGATCAGTAGTACTTGGTGGATAGCCAATGCCCGCGAATCTAACGCCTTTTCTTGCAGCGACTCACCTACACAAGTCGAATAGACGAGTTGGATGGTCTGGTGCCTGCTTACGCGCAAAATGATAAAGCTCTTCCCGCGAGGCCCGAGAGTATCGACGAATACCATGGGGTTCAGATCGAGTTGGCCGGTGGCGAAGGAACCGCGGAAGCAACAGCGGCTGGGAGAATGGAGAGGGACTCGCCAAATTCTAGTCAGGACCAACGTTTACTCCAATCATCTTTCTCAAGGCCGCAGATGCGCCGAAATTTTGAAGGCCCCTCTCTCAACCTGCCCCATCCTCAGGATGCAGGTTTCGTGCCTGCTCCATTGTCACCGCGACGACCGCTATCCCCGGCGAAACCGCCTACTCCTCCCGAACCCGTTGTACGCCAGGATTTCTCTTGGCCGTCCGAGCGGTTGGCTGTAGAAAACGGCGCAAAGAGCCACAGGCGCAACCTAAGTCACGAATCGGCGTCATGGTTGGATCCGATCGACGAGTCTGGCGGTTCAGCTTCGTCTTCGGTACACTCGAGGAACTCTTCGATTGGAGTTAGGAGGAAACACATTCGTCATACTAGCGGGAACACGGAGGCCGAGTTCGATGCCGCCTTGGATGCTGCGGTTGAAGCCGCATATGACGATGGTTATGAACCTATGGACTCCTACGAAACGGCTTATGACGATGACAACAATCTCGACAGCAGCGACGATGTGGTGGTGAACGCGATGCGTAAAGTAGAGCTTGCCAAGGAAAGGGTCCGCCAAACCGAGCGTGAGGCCGCAATAGAATTAGCTCGAGAACGAGAGCGCCAGAGGCAAATGTCAATGGATCAGAAACCCCAAACATTTGGTGGGGACTTCTTCGATGCCAATGATTCAGACGAGGAGGAGGAGCGTATTCTGGACGAGATGACTAGGAGATCTGTGATGGAAGACTTCACCTTTAACCAACGGTCCCAGCAACCCCAGTCCAAAATTCCCAGGGAGTCTGATTCGAGCGGTATAACCTCGCGGACTTGGCACAGTTCGGTTGGCTCAAATCCACCAACTGCCACGACGGTGTTGTCAACAGTCACTGAGATGCCGCCTCCAGGATTCCCTCCTAAGACATCACCGCCGTCCTTACCTTCGCCACCATCCCAACAGGTTTCTCCCACGTCCGGAGTACGTAACCGTCGCCTCTCCGGTCAAAATCCTAAGCAGCTCAAGATCGAGACGTCTAAGCTTGGTCAGCCACCAAGTGTGTTGGCGCCATCGATCGTTACGTCTGCGCTACAAACAAAGACTTCCGGAGGTTATATTGCTCAACAGAGACAAGCATTGTCGGCAACATCAACACGACCAGGTCCCTTTTCTATGCGTGCGCCGTCATCACCTGCCAGAGGCATTAGCCCAGCAGACGTCCTGGCTCCTCCGAGCCCGCCAACTGTCCAAGCGGGAGCTCAGGAATCCGACGAGCTCCGAACTGACTCACCAACTTCTTCGCGACCTGGCATACGCAAAAACTTCTCGTCTTCTAGTCTGAAGTCCCTCAAAACCCGCCAGTTTTCTGTTTCACACCTTGATGATTCTGACCTTTCACCCAACACTCCCCTTAGCCACCAAATTTCCAATACCTCAATGTCTCGCCAGCCCGCAATCCCCGCGCTACCTACACCACTTGCCGCTGCTTTCCATGAGAGGATGACTGGCGGTATTGGTGGTCTGCATCTCTTCGACTCTGATTTTCATTCCCCCACTACCCATTCTCCAAACCAGCTTTACCATCACCATCATCTTCACCACAATCCCGATGTTCCAATACCCCTTGAGCCGTGCCCGTCCGAAGCCATGCTTCGGCCTTTCTGGCTGATGCGTGCTCTTTACCAAACTCTCGCTCACCCGCGGGGAGGATATATCAGCAATCGACTTTTCATCCCTCGGGATGCCTGGAAAGTCAAGGGCGTAAAGCTACGTGCCCTCGAAGATAAGATTTCGCAGTGCGATCTGTTAACTGCAGCGCTTCTAAAATTGGCAAGGGTAGATAGTAATGATGCAGACGCAGTTTTGGAGGAGATGCAGAGCTTCGAGAATATTCTGGAGATGGTCCAGGCGACGCTCACCCGAAAACTTGGTCACGAGGTTGGCACTCAGGGTATGAGCGCCTTCCGAGATGAGAGAGACGCAGAAGCTGCGCCGCCGGTACCACGAAGTGCTAGTGTTAGCGGGAAGGGAGGCGCGTTTAGTTGGCGAAGACTCAGAAATAAGGGCTCCGCAGCCAACATGACCAGTGCGTACGGGGCGAAGAGTAATAGCGGTGGAAGCGGAGGCCCCGGTGTGAACGAGAGGGATATCATTGGCTCAGTGGGTTCAATTCCCAGTCTACCTATGAGCGCCCATCCGAGCAGTAAACCTGCGAAGAGGGATGTTGCATCGGTTAACTTTGACGGGCCGTATGGAAACTATATGGCGAGCCTCGCGCGACTGTTCGATGCCGCGCAGACAGTCGGTAAGTGCCTTAGATTACTTCTCACTCCCGGAACGGAATAAGTCCTAACTGATATCAGATCAAATCGCACGTCAAGTTGATGATCCTGGCCTGCGTCACGCCGATAAAACCCAGGTCGGGCTCGAGCTGTGCACTAGGCACGCGGCCGAGTTTTTTGGCTTTTATATTTGCCGCTTCGTGTTAGCTGACTTGGCAATGCTACTCGATAAATTCGTCAAGAGAGGTAGCGAATGGGTGCTTAATTAAGGATAAGCTGAGCGACGATTACTACCGCCGTCCTATCACTCTAGAGGAGTCTTGGTATTTTCTGTCGAGAAATTCACGGTTGAACGCGGGATGAAGAAACGACGATAGGTAGGGTGCTTTTCGGAGTTGCATGATGGTTAAAAAAAAAAGAGAGAGAGAAAAGTCTTGCAAGACGCCCTAAACGATACTTACCATCACCCAGAGAGTAGAGATTCCTGGTGACTCACTGTGTAGTGCCAGTGAGCGCTTGTGAAAAGAACGATTACAGGCAGTCTGAGTCTGTAGAATGAGCGGACGGAAAGGGGACTCGTTCAGGGGACAGCACTGTTCCTAACTTTCATTTGTACAATTCATGGCGTCGGAATATATCCCACTTCGTCTCATGACACGATACAAGATACCACGGGTCATTTACTGTTTCATAGCCACCGTTTGGCCCAACACGCGATACCCACCAGTCTATTTTTTTTCCTCTCCTTTTTTTCCCCTGAGACTTTGAAAGTACCAAGATTCGAGACCATATATAGAGACAAAGAAAACCTGTATAGAATTGGAATTTATAAGCAATTTATATTATTAGCATGAGGAGCGCGAGCAGGAGCATATCATAAGCCTATGCTTTAGTAGGCTTATCATAATAACTTGCAGCAGAGAAATTGTATTGGTAGTAGTCAGTCACCATTCCCGTCAAGCAGCAGCAACTTCTAGGATTGTTCTGTAGAACTGGGCCGGGTCATGCGCAAATCTCCCTAGAAATAATCCGTCCACGCCGTCTTTGAGCTTCTCGAATAGTCCGGGACCAGCACTGCCGCCGTACAAGATTCTCGTAGTCCCCCCCCTCCGTCGCACACACTCGAGCGCCCTGATCTCCCGAGCGACGGCGACTACGTGCTGGGCACCGGCGGGCTCGGCGGCACCTATAGCCCAGACGGGCTCGTAGGCTAGGACGATCTCGGCGTCGTCGGGCAGACTTGCCAGAACCGCCTCGACTTGGTGCCTACACTCGTCGACAGCTACCGCAGTGGCCGCCGCCGTTCCCTCGTCGTCTTCTCCCTTCGTCCTCTCTCCTATACAGACCAGCGGGATCATGCCGTGTCGAGCAGCCGCCGCAGCCTTCCGCGCCGCATCCAGATCCGTCTCCCCGAAGATGCGCCTGCGTTCGGCGTGGCCGAGCTCGACGATCCGGCAACCAACCTCGGCAAGGACGGCCGGCGACACCTCGCCCGTGTAAGCACCGGTGTCCTCGTAAAAAGCATCCTGAGCGCCGGTGAGGATCTGGGTGCCTTCAAGTTGCGAGACAACCGACGTTAATGTGACGTGGTCCGGGATGATGAAGACGTCAACTTGGTCCGGCAGACCCGGCAGTGGTGACGATGAAGAAATGATTTGCAGTAGCTCGTGAACGTATTGTTTGGTACGCGCTGCGGAGAAGTACATTTTGGTGGAGACGCCGACGATACGACGTCGAGGGGGCGAAGGATGTGAGGTCATGGCTACTATGTAATGCGGAGGTGAATCGGGAAGCCTTTTTGGGAAGTAGGAGGTTAGTGATAGGTGATAGATATATTGGGACTAGACGTTTGGAAAAGGGAAATGTTCTAAAAAGAAATATAAATAGATATTTACGAGTAAAAAGTGGAATATAGGTTTTATCTATGGTGTCATGCAGTTGATCGTGTCATCGTGTCATCCGGCATCGTTGACGAGATTAGCGAGTTCGCTTCATTCATAGCTGTATGCATGATACAGGCAAGTCAATGTCTTGGACCACGGCCCGGCATCGTCTGCGTGGTATGGATAGGATCCATCTAACCATAGATGTGGATTTCAGGGGTAATACAGCACATTGAAATTCTATGGCAATATTTATAATACTAATAATATCTACATGCGTAATTAATTATACGCAACTTCCAGTTATATAGACAGGTCTATCCGTAGTTACCCCTTATCATATCTTTGATTGATGATAGTGTAGGTAACTAAGGTGGGTAACAGTTTCTTGCTTATTTCTTAGAGGTGACCTCAGCAGGCGCTAATGGATCTCACTAGGTAGCTGCTAGGTAACTGGTTACACATGTAGGGGCTCTACTAGTGCGCTACTACTTAGGTAGGTAGTCTACTTAGACCTAGACCTAGACCGAGATAATCTAATCTTTCAACTTTTTGACTTCAATCTTCACTTTCTTTTACCTGAGCCTGCACACTCTGGGGTACGGACATCTGACCACCATAGTTTCGATCCAAATAAAAACACTTATCGTAGCGGGAAATAATGGGAATTAATAATGCCCTAAGTTTACTTAGGGGTATTGTGTCGACCTTTTTTTTCCCTGGGAAAGGAAATTCCAAAAAGGGTAATAAAATTACTCAGATAGGCAGT
>MU403300.1:0-15750 GCA_022695765.1 Annulohypoxylon moriforme | reverse complement strand
TTAAATTATTTATTATAATAATTTTAATATTAATAAATAATAAAATAATTAAAATAAAAAATTTATTTATTTATTTATTTATTTATTTATTTATTATTATTATAATTATTTTTTAAATATAATATATAATTATATATAAAAGTAAAAGAAAAATAAAACGGAATGGGTGGGATTTGAACCCGGGGTGTTTTACGTATGTGTGGTATTTCTTAGTCCGTGCTTATTTTCTGATTAATCAGCACTACTATATTCTAACCTGGTCTGTGCTTTTACTGCCACGCTCTGATTGGCCAGCCCTACCTGGAAATAAGTCGGGCCGCGCCTTTTTAATTACCTTAACCTCCCGAACGTTGTATTCAACCCTTTTCAACTAGTATTTAACCAGTATTCAACCAGTATTTAACTGATTTAATCGAATATTTATAGGTCAGGTCTGGGACCTGACCTAAATCGTTGAACAGGTCTGGGACTTGTTCAGGGATTTTAAGTTTAATATTAGGTTCAGGTTTAGGTTTAGGTTCAGGGCCTTGATTAGGTAATTTGCTTATATAATCCGGTTCTGCCAGTGTGGCCCGTGCGCGCGAGGGTCCTTTTTGACAAGAATCTCTCGTTAAAAAACACCTTTTTGCGCACGGGCCACTTTTGGTGGCAGTACTTTCGTAGATCTGATTGGTGGAAGAACCCATTTTTAAGTTAAATGCTACTAATCGAGTGCTGTAGAGTTAGGAGCTAGCGGGGTTTACTGGAGTTTAGACCTGACTAGCGCCGGAAACGTCGGAATTACTGCGATAGGAAATTTTTGATAAGGAATTTGGGCGAGGACCATAAGCGACACAATACCCCTTCGTAAACTCAGGGCATCATGAATACCAATCCGCATGTGCAATGTAAAAGGTCTATTTCTAAACCATTCACGTCTGATTATCATTCCTCGGAATGCCTTAAAATACCGTCAACGACTCTAATTTCACATCCGCAGAATCTGAACCCCCTCTTATGCTAACATAATTCTTTCCCGAAGCCAATATGACAGTTGTCGTAATGTCCACATATCCTCCTTTGCTGGGAGGCAAATACAGCCTCTTCTGCGGTACTTGGTTAACCTCGATGCCCATTTCTGCTGTCGTATTGCCAGAATTAAAGTAGCTTAATATGACAGTGGTCCAGCCGCCGCTAGACATAATTCCGGAGAATGCTACATTGCTATCTGACTTCAAACCCCCGACAACGGCTCCATTGGATGTAGCAGTCGAGGTGTTATCGAAGACCACCCTTGTCTCTTCTCCAGTCAGATACGCATCAGCTGCATAGTTGATCGGACCGAGGGTAGGTGGCGTCCAGACCTCCAGTTCGCAGATACCAACCCAGAGTTTAGATGATTTGCGATACATGTTGACAGCTACGAACCGAGTCTCGACCTGGTCGAAGCTCAATTCGTTGCGATCATTTGGTAGTAACCTAGAAGGGTCGTCGACTATAGCTAAGAGGCCATCTGATCCGTATATCTCTATACGGGCTGGGACATCTACGCCTCCACCCCTTGCAACGTCCGAATATAACGCTAGCGTAACGGAAGTTATGTTTCTCGGTCGAGCAAAGGTAATCGTTAAAGTATCGTTAGCATTAGGGGAACCATAATTTGTCCATCTATTGTCAGGTATCGAGTCGTAGAATAAAACCCCGTCGATGGCTTTATACTGGAAATCCCCCGAATTAGTGAAGGTCGCCTCCGCTGCTGGATATTGGCCAGGTCCGGTGGGATTCGCTACGTAGACATAAGACATTAGCAGATATTTCTTCCAGAATCGCTCAGTCTCATTCAAGATGGAGATTTTATCGAATAAAGGGGAGTTGTCCTTGGTTTCATGTTCCAAGGGTAGATGTCTCCAAGGCGGTCATCCAGTAGGTGGTATAGGGGTAAAAGTAAGTGCACATTAGGACTGTTATAACGAACCTGCGATATTGATCATTGCCTCGCCCGCCGGTATCGGCGGAGGAATCGGTATTACGGCACTCTTTCGGCGTCCATTATATACTTTCCTGCCGTCGACGAAGATGGTTAAACCACGCCCAGACTTATATCTCGATCCATGTTTATCATACAGCACGGTCACCAAGTGACCGTGGTAGGGCAGATTTTCGAGGGCAAAATATGTCCAGTTTCTCGGAACAATAGGGGATATCTTCAACGTGTTCCCCTGTTGTGGGATAATTCCAAGCAAGCCGGTTATAACATCGTCGTTATTCGTCGAGTGATCATAATGCTCGGAGTGGTTCCAACCGTCAGCACTCCAGGCGTTCAAAAAAGGGTAGTGAGACTCTGCAACATAAGGCTGACCCTCTTTTTGTTGAGTCCTTGCATACATCTGGAGATACTGGTAGTACTGCTCGGCAGTAACATTAGTGGTCCCGGAGCGGTATATTTCCGCAAGCGATTTGAGAGTATGACCCGTTGAGTACGGCCAAGACATGCCATTCCAATAACAACCTACGTACACCGTTAGTAAATAATTGGCAGAAAGAAAAAGAAAATATTGGGCAAGGCCATTCTGTACAGTAATCATCTGGCCTAACTGCCATAAACCACGGGTCTCGTATCTCCAACGTCGTCGGGCCATACGGGGCTAAAAATCCCTCTGGGTCAAACATAGAATCAACGGCTGGTTGGGCATATGACTTGTTTAAACCAATGCCGAAGCGATACGGGAATAACCCTACTTGCTCTCTGCCGGTAAGCCGTGTTAAATTAGGGTTATTAGGTCGAATAATGTCCATAAAAAACTGCTGCTCGGGAGCCCACATTCGCGTATACATAGCCGTCTCCAGATCGTCTGCCAACCTAGAAAACAAGACGTTGTTGAGTCCATTGTGAGCAAGCTCGGCAGCTCTAGATATAGCCCTCGCGTTTGCTACCATGTATGCGTTATGGCTAGGCCTGAAAGTGTCGGGGCCATCCTTTCTCAAGGTCCAATCAGTACCATTGGGGTCAGCAACAAAACCAGGCAAAGATAACTCCTGAGCATCCCACACAGGCTGGTAGTAGTATAATCCGGCGGTAGCATCGAAGACTTGATCCCATTCATGCCAAAGACGGATCATGTCATGAAGCTGGGCCGCCAAAAATTGAGAATCTCCAGTCACCATAGCCCGACGACTCATCGCATCAAGGATCCATTGCGTGTATTGGAGTGCGTCGGCTGGCCCACGGGTATAGAGCTGAATATAATCATCGCCGTAGAATGTGTCTCTCAACCATCTCGACTCATCGATCTGGTGACCCGCAGCAGCATCGATGGATCCGAAAGCTTGAGCGTAGCCTACTGGTTGAACAAATTCAGTGCACATATAGCCTGTTCCAGCCCTGATATACCGGAGATTTCGCTGGATAGAGGTCCACCTGTAATAGTAGACGTCTTGGATGAGCGAATCAGGAATATCGATGAACGGAATATTACGTCTTAAAAAGGATTTGCCAGCAAAAGCGCTAATAAACTTCTCGTGATCCAGGAACGAAGTGCCCTCGGGATCTCCGTTCGTTATATGTGAGGGCGCCCGTTGTGTGAGGATGGCGTATGCAAGCACCCATATAATTCCGACGGCCGAAATGAAAGCGGCAACTCTAAGGAGGAAGTAATCGTCGTCGGAAGGCCGGCCATATTGTCTGCTCTTCGCGACATTCCCTTTGCTAGAGCTTCGAGGCAATGAGTAAACTCGGCCTTCAGGTTTGTCAAAGCCCTTCAGATCGGCCTTGCCAAGGGAAGCAAAGGTATCGTAGGAAATCTGCGCCATTTGCCTAAGTTAGGTCCGGTTACCTCCTGTGGCTCCTGTAGCTCCTGTAGCTCCTGTAGCTCCTATAGTGCGACCCGAGTATAGCCGAACATGAAGGTTGGCATGAACTAGCGGATAGCTGATTGGAACGGTCTAGATGAAACCAACATTAATCTAAAATTAATAGAGAACGTATATATAGGCAATGGGTATATAGATATATGTATATATATATATATATATAACTGGGTAGATGCATACTAGATAGATCGTAGGGCTGCAGCTGGTAGTAATGGAAGACGAGACGGCCTTGTAGAATGGGTAGAACAAGTACAACGAGACTGTAGGCGACGTCATTAGAAGCTCGGTGCCTACATATGTAGATCAGTACCAGCCCTGGGGGTAATCAAGCAATTAGTGTCAGGGGTAATGCCTGTGCCCCGCGTTACCAACCTCTTGCATAAAGCAACGGGGGACTGAAGATTTAAGAATTAGTCGATTGCGAAACTGGTAAAATAATCTAACCAGCACCGTCTTTATATACTATGTATGTAATATACCTGCATATTCAAATTATTTACTTACCTAGGTACCTACCTGATATATGGAATTATTTTCAAAAAAAAAAAAAAAAGAGGAGAGAAGAAAAAAAATACTTGTACATGGGATTTGAGACAAGATGATCATGCGCTAATGGTCAGGAGAACAGCACATTTGAAATGCTACATAGGTTTTAATGGTGGGCAATTGGTTACCCCTTGCTTTGAAATGCTCCCCTAAGTGCCAAATGACTTCATCGGTGACATAAATAAAGTTAAGATTATTCGTATATCGGGATGTGATCAATGGTAGGTTACATTAAGTTGAACATTTAATACCTAACATAGGTGCTTACTCCAATTACGAGGTCTGGTGATATGACCAAACACGAACATAGAAAGTACCTACTTAAAGGGTAAGCTAACTGGTATATACATAGATGCATATATAAAGAAGTTACTAATAGAAAATGAAACTACCTAAGTATTCCACTTCATCGGGTACCTACATAAACCTTAAATATTATGCTGGGTTCCAAGGTTCTAAGTACCGAAGCTGAGGCTTGAGTCATACCGACCTTACTTTTATTCCCAAAGCATCACCACCCTCATCAAGAGGAATGATTGTATCGCAAGTCTCAATCTGTCATATATCTAAAAAACTAGATTTTACTCCCTCATACATCGTGCCCCTATGTAATCATGTCTGTATCTCAGCTTTATAAGTTACTACCCCTCCCCGACGACGAGCTTAAGCAAGTCCTGGATTATGCAACTAAGCTGTCCAAGGCAGAGGCTGCCGAGCACTTTCGCAACCTCCTCGGCGAGTCTGCGGAGGCCATCAACTTCATAGCCACCTTCAATTCGAAGAGGCAGGATCCCAAATCGTCCGCGACGGCATCTAATGTGCCATCGTCAGATATTGAACCGGTGCCGAGACCCTCAAGGGCACCCAAGAAGCATAAAGCTCAGTTGCACACACCCGCCGCACGGCAAATTACCAACCAAGGCCCTGTCCCTGGAACGGCCTATAACAAGGACACCGAAAGCGAATACATTGCCAGGCGCCCTAGTCCCAGTCATGCCACAACACCAAGGGGCCCAAATCCCCCAAAGTCTCTATCTCAGTCATCTCAACAACCTACTACTCCCCTACCGCCGAAAGCACGTCCTTCTGCTGTAGGCCATCTGATATCCGATGTCTCGAAGCCCAAGCCAAGATCTACACCTGCTTCTAAAACCAAAGTCCATATCTCCGGAGGCACTGCTATGCATGGAGCGTCCACCACGCTAACGGACCTGGATGACGCCATTCGTGCCCTTGAGATGACCACCAATCCCAGCAAAGAAGTGGACGATGCCAACAGACGTTGCAATTGTGTGGCGTCAAGGCATCCCCTTTTAGCCGCTGCCCCAAATTGCTTGAACTGTGGCAAGGTCATTTGCGTGAAAGAGGGACTCGGCCCATGCACATTCTGCGGGACTCCGCTTCTTACTTCGGCTGAAGTGCAGCTGATGATCCGCAAGCTGCGAGAGGAGCGCGGGCGAGAGAGGATGGCTGTCGATAGAGAATCTCACAAGAAAACCGAAGTATCAAGGAAGCCTGCTCCTTTCTCCAAGGCCAGCGAGGCACAGGCGAAGGCCTTAGAGAATAGAGACCGCCTGCTAGGGTTTCAGGCTCAGAATGCGCGCCGAACGACAGTGCGAGACGAGGCCGCAGATTTTGATGTCAGCGCAGCAATGGCAGGAGCAGGCAGCAACATATGGGCCACTCCCGAAGAAAGGGCTCGGGAATTAAAACGTCAACAAAAGATTTTGAGAGAGATGGAGTGGGATGCTCGGCCAGATTATGAGAAACGACGGCAGGTTGTTAGCATCGACTTAGTCGATGGCAAAGTCGTCAGAAAGATGGCTGCAGTCGAGCGACCAGAAAGCCCCGGAGACAAGGCAGAGGTCGATGAGATTTCCGAAGAAAAGAGTAGTAGTCGAGGGGGCGGCACCGGAGGTGCTTTCAGCAAAAATCCCTTGTTAGGCCCACTCATCAGGCCAATCCTTGATATCAAGGGTAAGGGGTCTCAGTTGGAAGGCCGTGATCCTAGAGTTGTACGGTGGAGGAGAGTTCAAGACGATCTAGACAATAATGAAGCCGTCATCCTTGACGGCGGAGCCTACGGAGGGCATTCTAGTCAACCAACCATCACAACCGCCTCCGACGAACCTACCTGTGGCTAAAAACACCTCAAGTCGGAAGATTACGGACGAGTCTATTGAAGCATATTTCAAACGAACGTTGATTATTTCCATTGATATAGCTTCATCTCGACCAATCATCACGTCTAACTTGAATTGACCAGGGCGCCGGGAGTGCTAAGATGACGGCCGCATTTTCGTCAAGGCCTCATCAACGTATTCCCATCACCCTAGACCTCAGTCCTCCCCTGAAGTATTTACGAGGGGATAATTCCAAATACAATGCCTCCTATTATTCACATCTGAAGCTAGCGCGCGTAAACCTAGTCTTCAAATCCAGCAGCCCCTGCCCGCTATCGAACGATTGGCATAATGTTACAAAACATTCTGTCTAATATTAACATTAGGGTTCCTTTGTCATAATAGACATCATTACTAGTGTTATCCCTATCTCAATAGTCCGATGGTGTTTACGCGAAAATAGCGGCGCTTGAATAACCGGCGAGATTATGCAGCAGATTCTTCAGTTCCCTTGCCCTCGGTCGTACCGTTCACCTGCGGTGCAGACGCCTCCGCCTTTAACTGCTTAATCTCTTTCTCGAGGGCCTCGGCTTTCTCTGCCAGGTCGTTCTTCTCGGACTCTAGCTCACTGAGCTTACCTTCGAGGGTAGTCTTCTCCTGCAAATGTAGTTAGCATTACTCAAACACAGGTGAGTTGGCAACACCATGAAGTTAACTTACGGTTTCTGCAGCGTCGAGGCTGTTCTCGGCCTTCGCTGCCTTGGCCTTGGCCTCCTCGGCTTGGCCCTCAAGAGTCGAAATCTGACTTGCTTGTTCATCGTGCTGCTTCTGTAATTTTTCCTGTTCGCCCTCAGCAGATTCAAGCTTGCCCTGAAGCACCGAAGCTTCCTGTTTTGCCTTCTCAAGGTCCTCGGTTTGTGCCTGGTGCTTCTGCTGTAAGGCCTCGCGCTCGTCTTGTGCGGATTTCAACTTGTCCTGTAGTTGGGCCGCCTCCTGCTTGGCACTCTCAAGCTCGGCTGCGTGGTCGGCCTTTAGCTTTTCTTGGCTTTCTTCTAAATCAGCTACCTTCTGCTGCAGCTTCTCTACATCGGCACGGAACTTCTGGAGCTCGGCCTCGTGCTCCTGCTCGAGTGCTTTACTCTTGTCTTCTCTGGCGGCCACCTCTTCCTTCGCAGCAGTCAGTTCCTTGGCGATACTGTCGCGGTCGGCTTGTAAAGATTCGTGCTTCGCTTTCCACTCGGCCGCATCCCTTTCCGCAGCGTCGATCTTCTCTTTGGATTCTCCTATCGTCTGGCTGTGTGCTTGTTCCAGATCGGTATACTTCTGTTGTGCGTCGGTTAAGCTCTTCTTAGCCGAAGAAATTTCATCTTCCAGAGACTTCTTAAGTTGGGCGTGGGCTTGTTCGAGGGCCTTGTACTCGTTCTGTGACTTAACAAGAGTGCCCTCTTGATCATCTTCACGAGCCTTCGCAGAGGCAAGCTCCTCCGCTAGCTTAGTGTGTTCGCCTTGTAGCGCATCGTGCTTCTTACCCGAAGCAAGCAACTCCTCCTTCACAGATGCCAATTCCTCCTTCAATGCAGCTTCTAGAGAACTCCGCTGTTCGATTGCGTCGGCTAATTCTCGCTTTACTGACGATAGCTCCTCACTTAACGAATTCTTGTCCTGCTGCAGGGTGTTCAGCTTCTCCTCCAATTGGGCTAGCTGGGCACGTGCGTTCTCTAGCTCTTGGCCCCGGGTGGAGGCCGTCTCCTCAAGAGAACGATGCTTCTCGGAAGAATTGTCGGTAGCCTGTTTCAATTCGCCTTGGAGCTTGTCAACTTGTTCTTGCAGCTCTTCCTTGAGCTTCGTAGCCTGGGCTTCCAATTCGTCAACCTTCTTTCTCAGAGCATCTGCTTCTTCGGAGGTCTTAGTGAGCTCCTTCTTAGCATCGGCGAGCTCCTCTTCCTTAGTTGCCAGGTCCTTCTCGAGGGAATTGATGTTGTCATCTCTCTCTGATATCTTCTTTTCTATGGCCTCCCTCTCTTCTTTGGCGAGAACAGCAGCGCTGGAAAATGCGGAGAGTACGTTACCCATGGTGTCGCGAATAAAAGACGAAGGCGGGAGGTGGGCTGTTTGTGGATTGACGGCGTAGGTGAATTTAATATAAACAGGGTATGGTTGAGAGGCAGTTGTCTTTCCTGTTAAATGCTACGTGCTTTGTCGGGTATTGAAAACTCAATCAAATAACAGAATTAAGAGGAAAGGTATCAATCGTTCAATCATTCATTCCGTCAATGCATGCATGACATGAAAAAGTGGAAGGGAGAAAAAAAGACGAAAAAAACGTTACGATAGGTTGAGGAATAGGCAGGTGAAAGTGACCAGGTACAATTGTTCGACTTCCAATGGCAGAAAAATATTTTTCTCTGCCTAGGTAGTTTGTACATGGGATGAGAGGGGCACTATCTAGCGGTCAAGATTCGGAGGGGTTAGAGGGGGTTGGTCACCCACTGTTGGGATTACAGCTGACAAGTTGCTAACTCGGGAACTAGAGGGGTCTTGCGGGGCCAATAAAGGAATTTGTTATTATTAACAGACGGAAGTTTATGTGTCGCACAGTGGGTTAAGTTCACGTGAAATCACCGTAAGCATTATTTTAAAAAGCTTAAAAACATAAATCAATAATTATAACTTCGGTTATCCCGTTAAATAACGTTTATATATATATGTTTTAAATTTATTTAAAAATATTATATTAATTTTTAAAAAAAAAAATTTAAAAAAAATAATAAAATTATTTAAATAAATAATTTATTTATATATAATTTATAATTATATTAATTAAATATATTTTTTAATAAATAAATATAATATATAATAAACTTTTAAAATATAAATAATAATTAATTAAATTTTTTATTTTTTATTTTTTAAATTATTATAAAACTTTTATAATTAAATTAATTATTATTTAATAAAAAAAATAATTATTATAATATAAAAAAAATTATTTTAAAAAAATTTTTTATTAAATTAAAATTATTTAAATAAAATAAAAAAAATTAATTATTTAATTTTTATATATTTTTAATTAAAATAAATTATATATATTAAATTTTTTATTTAAAAATATTTTTATTAAAATAAAATTATTTTTTAATTTATTATAATTTTATTAATATTATTTTTATTATTTTATAATTAAAATTAATTTATTTATATAATTTATAAATATTATAAATAATAAAAATTTTTATTAAATAATTTTTTATTATAATTAAATAAATATTATAAATTTTATTTTTTAATAATATAATATTAAATTTTTATAAAAAAATATAAACAAATTTATTTTAATTATAAAATTATAATAAATTAAAATATAATTAAAATATAATTTATAAATTAATTAAAAAAATATTATAAAATAAAAATATTTATTTTTAATAAATTAATTTAAAAAAAAATAAAAAAAATAATTTAAATAATAAAATATTATTAATTTTATTATTAAATTTTAATTAGATTTTTATTAATTAAGTTTTTTATTTTTATATAATTATTATTTTTAAATAATAAATTATATTTTTTTTATTAATTTAAATAATTTATAAAAAATTATTTAATTATTTTTATAATTTTTTTTAATATAATAATATTTTTTTTATTTTTTTTTATTTATTTATATAAATATATTATAAATATATATTAATTTCATTTAATAATTTTTTTATTTAATAAATTTAAATAAATATTTTCATTTATTTAATTATTTAAATATTTATTAAAAAAAACTTTTATTTTTTTAATAATTTATTTTTTATTTTATTTATATATAATATATAAAAATATTTTTTATAATATAAAAAAAATTAAAAATATTTTTTATAATATAAAAAAAATTAAAATTATTTTAAAATAAATTATAAAATTAATAATAATTTTAATATAATAATTTTATTATAATTTTTAAATAATTTAAATAAATATATATTATAATTATAAATAATAAATAATAAAATAATTTTATATTAAATAATTATTTTATTATTTAATAATATTTTTTTTATTTTTTTAATTAATTTTAAATTAATTAAAATATTAATTATATATATATATATAATAATTAATAAATTTTTAATTTTTTTTAATATATATATTAATTAAAATATTATTTTTAAATTATAAAATAAATTAATTTATTTAAATTTTAATTTATTTTTATTAAATTTTAAACTTTTATTTTTTTCTTTAAAATTAATATAATTTAATAATATTTAAATAAAATTATTATAAAATTAATAAATTTTTAAAATATTTATTTTTTTAATTTATTTTTTATTTTAAATATTTTTTTTATATTTTTTATATAAATTTTATTTTATAATAATTATTTATTAATAAATAAATTTATTAAATAATTATAAAATAAATAATATTTATAAAATTATTATATTTTTATATAAAAATTTTTAATTATTTTAAATTAAAAAAATTTAAAAGAAAATATTTTTTAATAAAATAAAATAATTAAATTTATTTAAATAAAAATTAATTATATTATTTTTTTTAAAAAAAAATATTAATATTATTTAAATTTAAACGTATTTTCTTTAATAAAAAAGTTAAAAAAAAATTATATTAAAATTAAAATATTTAAAAAATAAAACTAAATTATTTTTAATAAAATTATTTAAAAATAAATTAATTTATTAATTAAAATTTTTTTTAAATTTATTATAAAAGAATTTTTTTTAATTTATAATTAAAATAATAATAATTTAATATAAAATTAAATAATTTAATTTTATTTTTAAATTTAAATTTATAAAAAAAATTAAACTTATTTATATTATAATAAAAAATAACTTTAAATGCGGCGTAAAAGTCGCGTTATATAAATAAAATATTTCGAATAATATTAAATTTAAAAAAAAAAATCTTTTTATAAACATAAATTTAAAAATTTTATTTATATTTTATTAATTTTTTTATTAATTTTATATTATATAATTTTTATAAAATAATTTAAGTTTTATTTTTTAAAAAAATTTAAGTTTTAATTAAATTATATAAATTATAATATTTAATTATATAAACCTGTTTAAATTAAACATAATTTAAATTATAATTATTTATTAATAAAAATAAATTATAAAATATTTTAAAATTACCGAAAATATATTTAAAAAGTTTTAAATTTTTATTTTTTTTATAATTATATATTAATTTTTTATATTAATTATTAAAAAAATTATTTTTATAATTATAAATTAACGATTAATATTATTTATTAAAAAAATTATTTTTATAATTATAAATTAATTATTAATAATAATTTATAATAAATTTATTATTATAATTATAATTAATAAAATTTTATTTTTAATTTTTATTTTTATTAAAAATATTTAAAAATAAATAAAAAAATATTTTAAAGTTTATAAACTTATATTATATTAAATAAAAATAAATAATATATAAAAAAATTAATAATAATTATTAAAATTATTTTATAAAAATTAATAATTAAAAATATATTAAAAAATTAAATATTTTTAAATAAATTTTAAATAATAAAAATAAATTATATAATTAAAAATTAAAATAAATTAATTATTTTTATTTAAACGTATTAAAATATTATAATACCGGAAATTATATTTTAATTCAAAATATTATATATTAATAAAATATAAATTTATTTATAAATTTTATTTAAATATATATTATAAATAAATAAAAAAAATCATATAAAATAATTTTATTTAATTATTTCATAAAAATATTTAAATATAATATAAATTAAAAATTATAAATATAATTAAAAAAATATATTAATTAATTTAAAATTTATTTTATAATAAATTATTAAAATGTTTAAATTAAATTTAATAATTATATTAAAATAAATATAAGAAATAATTTATAATAAAATTTTTTTTATTTAAAATATAAATATTATAATTTAATTTATATAATTAATATGTTTAATAAAATATATAAAATTAAAAATAAATATAAAATTAATAAATTAAATTTATAATTAATTTTATATAAAATTACGTAAATTAATTAATTAATTAAAAAAAATATAATAATTAATATTTATTTAAAATATATTACTTATAAAAAAAAATTTATTATAAAAAAGTTTTAACTTTTAATTTTTATATTTTATTTAAAATTTATTTTAAACTTTTATAACCGATTATTTTTAAATTAATTAATACTTTTATTTTTTTTTTTACTAAGAATATTTTAATTATTAATAATATTTTTAAAAAAAAAATTATTAAACGTAACGTTTATTAATTAAAAAAAAACTAATTAAAATAATTAAAACTATTAATTAAATACATATAATTATTATTTTTAAAAACGTGATAATTTTAATAAAAAAATAAATTTAATTATAATAATAAATTTAACCGTAATAATAAATTTAATTATAATATTAAATATAATTATAAAAATAAAAATAATAATTAAATATAATTTAATATATTAATTAAAAATTATTAAAACATATATTAATATTCAAAATAAAGTTTTTCTTAATAAAAATAATTTATAAATTATTTAATAAAAATTATAAATAATAATTAATAAATATATTATAATAAAATTAAGTTTTAAAAAAGTTAATATATATATATATAAGTTTTTAATAAAAAAACGGTATTATAAAAAAAAATGTTTTATTTTATTTTAATTTTTTAAATAAAATATATAATAAATATAAATAATAAACTTATAAAAAAGTTATTAAAATGATTGAATTTTTATTTTACTTTATTTATTAACGTAAGTTTAAAGATAAGATTTTTTTATTTAAATATTTAAGTTTAAATTAATTAAATTAAATAAATTAAAGTTTTTAAAAGTTTAAATTATATTACATTTTATAAAAAAATTTATAAAAAATAATATATATAACTTAATTAATATTACATTAAAAAATAAATATACGTTTTATAAAAATAACTTTATTTTTTATTAATATTTAAGATTTAATATTATAATTAAAAATAAAATAAAATTAATAATAATTTATATAAATATTAATTATTTTAATATATTTATAAATAAAATTTAATTAAAAGAATATATATTAACGGTAAAAATTTATAAAAATAAATTTAATTATAATTAAAAATATTATAAAGAAAATTAATTTATTTATTAAAATTAAATTTAAAATAATAATAATTAATTAATTTAAAAATAAATAAAAGAAAGTTTAATTTATAATAAATATATAAATTATAACTTAATATATTATTAAAAATAAAATAATTAAATAAATATATAATAAATATTAATTTTTTGAATAAAATTTTTATAATAAAATTATATAAAAATATAATTATTTTAATAAAAATAATAAAGAAAATAAACTTATTTATTAATAAATAAAAATAATATATAATATAATAATTTTAATTTAAATAATAATAATAATACTTATTAATTATATTAATTTTCCTTTAATAAATTTATAAAAATTAAAAAAATTATTAATTTTATAATATAATAAATAATATTATAAATATAATATTAAATATAAATGATTAAAAAGATATTTTATTTATAAATTTAATAATTAAGTTAATTAAAATTAAAAAAAACGTTTAAAAATTTTAATAAATTTTTAAAAAGAAAATATATTTATAACATTATAAAAAAATATTTTATATTATAATAATAATTATAATTACCGTAAACGTTAATAAAAATTATTAAATATTAAAAAAATTTAAATTTATATTTAAATTAAATAAGAAATTATTATAAAATATATATAATATAATAAAAAATAATAAATAAACATTAAAAAAGAAAGTTTTAATATTAAAAGTTTAAAAATTAATAAATAAACTTTTTATAAAAATAAAAAATAAAATATATATTTATTTTAAAAATAAGAAAATAATTTAAAAGTTTTTAAAAATAATAAAGAAATATAAGATTTAAAAAAAAGTTAAAATAATTAATATAATAAATTAAAAAAAATAAAATTTTTATTAATTAATAATTAATAAAATTAATAATTAAAATATATAAATTTAAAATAAAAAATTAAAAACTAATAAATAAAATTTTTAATAAAATATATAAAATAAAAAAAATAAAGTTTATAAAAAAAAACTACACTTTTTAAATATTTAATATTTATAATATAAAAAATAATGAATAAAATAAAATAAAATTATTATTAATTTTAAATCTTTAAATAAAATTATTATATTAAATATTTAACTTTTATTAATATAAAAATCAATTATTTTTAAAATATAAAATATTAAATATATTATTATTATAAATAAATTAAAATTTTTTTATTAATGATTAATTTAATTATTTTATAAGAATAAAATAATTATTATATTTTTAAAAGGTTTAAAAATATTAAATATAATTTTAATAAATTTTTATAATAATTTAAAATTTACTTAAAAATTTAATAATTAAAAATTAAAACCTTATAAAAAATATATTATAATATATATTAATAATATTATAATTTTTTTTAAATTAATTAAAAAATATAAAACATATTTAAATATAATTTTTAAATTATTTAAAAAATTAAATATTATTTTATTATTAAAAAAATCTTTTATTAATTTTTTCGTTATATATTTATTTAATTTTATAATAAATGATTTTAATATAAAATTAATTAATAATTATATAAAAGTTATTAAAAAAATTAAAATATTTATAAACTTTATAAAATTAAAAATATATATAAATATAATGAATTTTTTAAAAAAAGTTTATATTATAATATTACTAAAAGATTTTTCCATTATAAAAAAAGAAAATAAAGTTTAATATAATTTTTAAAAAAAATATATTAAAGATATTAATAAAAAAACATAAATAAATAATAACTTTATAATTCATTTTAATATTTAAAAAACATTTATTTTTTAAAATATTTTAAAAAAAACTAATAAATATTAATTATTTAATTTATTAAAATCTTAATAAAGAATATTTTTAAAAATAAATATATTAAAAAAAAAGTTTTATTATAATAATATTTTATAATAATAATAATTAAAATAAAAACCATTTAATTATAAACTTAATATAATTAATATAATTTATAAATAAAATATTTATTAAAATAAAAATAAAACTTCAAATAATAAAATTAAAAATTACTTATTTAATATAAAAAATTAAAATTTTAAAAATATAATTATAATTATATAAATTATTAATTATTATATTAATAAAT
>MU403299.1:0-15845 GCA_022695765.1 Annulohypoxylon moriforme | reverse complement strand
ATTAATATATTTATAAAACGTAAATTAATAATATTATTATTATTTTTACGTTTTTAATAAATAATTATTTTATTAAAAAAAATAATTAAAAAAAAAGTTTTTTTTTTTTTAATATAAATAAATTTTATAATAACTTTTTTAATTTAATTATATTATTTAAATTTAAAATTTTTTATTTATTTTTAATTAATTTTTTTAATTTTAATTTATTTTATAATTATGTTTTATATTATTTTTAAAAAATAAAATATTATAAATAAATTTAATTTTAATTTATATTATAAATTTAATATTATTTTTATAATTATTAAAATTATTATAATAATTATAATTTATTAATATATATAAAATATAAATTAAATATATTAAATTAAAATTATAAATTTTATAAAAATTAACTTTAAAAATGAATTAAATTAAATAAAAATATCACGAATAATTAATTAAGTAATTTAATTATTAATTATAAGGAACGAATATTATATATATAATTAAATATATATATGTAATTTTTAAGTTTATAAAAGCTTAATATATATAATAATTAAATTTTATTAAAATATTATATTATAATTTAATTCTTTTTAAATTTTAAGTTAATTATTTTTAATAATTAAAATTAATAATTAAATTATTAATTAATTATAATAATTTAAATAATTTTATAATTTAATTAATTATAATTAATATAATTATTTAAATAATTTTATAATTTAATTAAAAAATTAAAAACTTTTTTAATTATTAAACTTATTATATAATTTTTAATTAATTTATTAATTAAATAATTAATTAAATAATTAATTAAATAATTAATTTAATAATAATTTAACGAATTAATTAAATTTTTTAATAAATTAATTTAAATTTATATAATATATTTTAAAATATATAATTAAATTAAATTAAATTAAATTAAATAATTTAATTACGGTAATTATTAATTTATTATAAATTTTATAATTTTATATATAAATATTTTATTTTTAAGTTAAAATATTTTTTAATTATTTTTTTAAATTAATTTAAATTATATTATAATTTATATTTTAATTTTAAATCGTATTAAATTTTTTTAAATAATTAAATTATAAAATTTTAAAATCGTTTAAATAATTAAATTTTATATATATATATATTTTAAATTAATTAATTAATATAATAAGTTTTTATTAAATTAAATGAATATATTAAATATTAATGAAATAATAATATAATAATTATTAAAATAAAAATGTAAAATATTATAAGTTTTAAATTATTATAAAAATTAATTAAAAAATTAATTAAAAAATTAAAATTAATTATAAATTTAATTATAAAATAATTTAAAATTAATAAAAAAAATAATTAAAAAAGTTTTTATAATTATTATAATAATAATTATAATTTAAACGAAATGGTTATAAATATTTTATAATTATTAATGCGAGCCCGTTAAGGACTTAAAGAAAGAGGAATGGTAAAAGCTAAGGAAATGGCCCGTGTATAAGCTTAAATTAAATAAGATATCCTTTCAGGATATTATTTTAAGTCCGCGTTACGTTAAAACTTAAGATCCATTATTAATTATAAAACTTTTTACACACACCTTATGCCGCCGCATTAATTATATAATTTATTTTTTTTCTTTAAATGGTAAAAAAAATTATTTTTAATGAATAATATTATATTAATTATTAATGGTAATAAAATAAATAATTAAGTTTTTTTTAAAACGGTTTTTTTCGAAATTATTCCTTTCGAAACGGTTTTATTAAAAATAAAATTAAAAATTAAAACATTTAATAATTATTATTAAATTAAAATAAATAATTTTAATATTTTAATGTTAAAAAAATATTTATAATAAACTTTTAAAACCGTTAAATATATTTTTTTAAACTTATATAATTATAATTATAATAATAAATAATTATTAAATAAAAATATATTTATATTAAATTATTAAATAATATAATAATAAAATAAAAAATATTAAATTAAATTTTAATTTTTAAAACTTTTAAATATATTATTAATTATATATTAACGTAAAATTTAAAATTATAAAATTAAATATTTAAATATTATATTATAATTTAATATATAAATTAATTAATTATATATATATATATATAAATAAAATTTATATATTTTAATAAAATATAAAAAAAAATTATTTAATTTATTAAAATATTTTAAATATAAAATTAATTTTTATTAAATTAATATTAAATAATTTTTAATATAAATATTTTAATAATAATTATTTTTTTTTATTTATTAAATTATATATTTATTTAATATTTATTTTTTATATATAAATAATTAAAAATTATTATAAAATATAATATAAAATAATTTTATTTTTTTTTTTTTTATTATTTTATATTTATTTTTATTAATTAAATAAATTTAATAATTTTTAAAAAATTAAAAAATAAAAAAAAAATTTTAAAAAATAAATTTATTTTTATAATATTTTTAAAATATTAAATAAATATTTTTTTTATATATATTATTTTATATTAATATTATTATTATTATTTAATTAATTAATATAATAATAATAATATTTTAATATATTATAAAATTAATAATTTATATTTTTATTTTTTATTTTATATTTTTTTATTAATAATATTTAAATGTTTTTATTAAATATAAATAATATATTAATATTTTAAAAAATTATATTTTAATATTATTACGGTTTATATAATATATAAAAATTATAATTAAAATTTATAAAAAAAAATTTAAAATATATTTAATATATAATATTTAATAAAATATTTAAATATATTTTATATATTAATATTTATTAAAATAAATTTAAAATTATTTAAAAAAAAATAAAAAAATATTTATAATTTATAAAAATAAATAAAATTATAAATAAAAATTATATAATTTAATAATAATATAAATAAATATATAAAAAAATAAATATTTAATTAATATAATAAAAAATATTTATAATTAATTAAAAAAAATTATTATTAAAATATATTTTTTTTTATTAATAATATTTTTAATTAAATTTTTTTTTTAAAAAAATATTTTATTATTATATAAAATTTTTAAATTATTTATTTATTAATATATTAAATTTATTTTTATTTAATAAAAATATATAATAAATTAAAATTTTTTAAAAATTTATAATAAATTATTATTAATATTTTTTTTAAATAATTTAATTTATTTTTTTTTATTTAATTTTAAAATTATATAATTAATTTATTTATATTAATAAATATTTTAAATATTTTATTAATATTAAATTTAATTATTATATTAATAAAATTATTTTTTTTATATATTTATTATATATTATATATTTTTTTTTATATAATTATTAATTTTTTTTTTTAATTTTATTAAATATTTATAAAATAAAAATAAATTTATATAAATAATTAATTAATTTTTAAATAATATAAATTTATTAAATATTAATATAATTATAATATTAATTATAATATTTATATTTATATTATTAATTATAATATAAATTTTATTAATTAATATATTTTAAATAATATATTTATATTTAAAAATAATATTAAATTTATAATATAAACCGGAATTAACGTCGTCCGTAATATAACCGCCCCGCCGCGTTCGTTTAAAAATAATATAAAACGTTTATTTTTTTAATTATATAAATTATAATATTAATTTTAATATTTATTTTTATTTAAAACTTTATTTATACGTATTATTATATTTTTTATTATAATTTTAATTAATTATTTTTCGTTTAATATAATTTTAAATCTTTTATAATTAAATTTAATCGAAGATTTTTAATTATATAATATTATTATTTAAATTATAATTTTTAAAACGTAAATATTAAAAAATTATTTAAAAATAAAATTTATTATTTATTTTAATTAATTTTTTTAATTCCGATTTATTTTACGACCGCATTATAATAATATTTTAAATTTAATTTTAAATAATTTATTTTAATTTTAAATTTAAAAGTTATAATTTAAATAAAAAATATCGTAAAATTAAAAGTTTTAAATTAATTATAATTATTAAAAATTTAAAAATATATTAAATAAAAAATAATTAATTAAAATTAAAATAAAAAATAAATATACGTTTTTAAAAATTTTAATTTTAAATATAATTAATTATATTATAATTTAACCCGGATTAATAATATACGATTTATACCGCGTTCGGAAACGGGGATATTACGAACGACGTTAATTTTAACTTATATTACGGATTTAATATTATTTATATTTAATTAAACTTTAATAAATTAAATTATTTTTTATAATAAAAAATTTTTTATTTATAAATTTATTTATAATAAATATTATATATTTAATTTAAAAATTAAAATTTTTATTATTAATAAATAAATTATTAATAAAAATAATAATTTTTATTTTATTTAAATTAATTAAAATTAATTAAAAATTATAATTAAAATTATTTATTTATTATTTTAATTTTTTATTAAATTTAAAAATATTAATAATATTTAATTTAATATATTATATCGTTTCGATTATATTAAATATTATTTTAAATTAATAAATAAATATAATATATAAATCGTATATTTTTTATTTAATAAATTATTATATAATATTAATATTTTTTTTAAAATAAATTTAATTTTATTTTTTTATTTTTTATTATTAAAATATTTTTATTAAATATTAATAAATTATTTTTTAATAAATATTTTTTTAATTTAATAATATATTTAATTTTTATTAATTTTTTTTATTTAAATTTATTAAATGTTTTATTAAATATAATAAATATATTATTTATTTATATTTTAATTTTAATATTAATAAATATAAATTAAATATAAACGTAATTATATAAATTTTTTTTTATAATATTTAAAATATATAATTTATTAATAAATTTTAATTTTTAAAATTTTATAAAATAATTTAATAATTTATATAATAATTTTTTTAAAAAGTTTTATTATTATTTAATAATTTAAAAATATTATAAATTATATATATATTTATATTATATTTTAAATTTATATTAATTAATTTTTTTTAAAGTTAATATAAAAATTATAATAATTTATTAATTAATTTATTAAATAATTAATAATTAAATTAAAATTATATTTTTTTTAATTATTATATTTTTATATAATAAGTTAAGATTTTTTATAAAATTTAATTATTTTATTTTTTATTTTTTTAATAATTTAAAAATTAAAGAAATAAATTTTATTATATTTTTATTTATTATATTTTTTAAATAAAAATATATTTTATTTAATAAATTCATTTATTTTTCATATATTAAAAATTTTAAATAATCTTTTTAAAATAATTATTATATTTTTTTTATATAACCGTATTATTAATTTAATGTTTATAATTTTTTTATATAAAAAATTTATATCGTTTATATTATTTATATTTTTATTATTAAAATAATATAAAATATTATTTAAATTTTATTTTTATTTTTATTTCTTAAAAAATGTTTTTATTATTTTTTTAAAATTAAAGCTTTAATTTTAAACTTAAATTTATTTAATTTAAATTTAAATTTATTATTTAAGTTTATATTAAAAACTTTTATTAATTTATTATATAAATATAATTTAATAATAATTATTTAAAACTTAATTAATTTATTATTATATATAAATAATTCATAAAGTTTTATTTAATTATTTTTTTTATAATATATTTAAACTTTTAATTATAAAAGAAAATTTAATATATTAAATATATTTAAATTATTTTTTATTTATAACGTATTTAATATTTATTTTTTTATTATTTTTTTAATTATTATAACGTAAATTTTAATTAAAAATATTAATAAAAATTATTTATTAAATAAAAATATATTTTAAAAATTAATAATATTAAAATTAAATTATTAAATTTTATTATATTATTAATTATTTTAATAATTATTTATAATATATTATTTTAATTAATTTATATTTTTTTAAAATTATTAATAATAATTTTATAAACTTTTTATAATAATATATAATATTTTTTAATTTTTTTAATTAAGTTATAAACTTTTATAAAAAAATTTTTAATTATTATATTAAATAATTTTATATTAATAATAAATTTAATTATAATAAAACTTTTTTTTATATTTATAATTAAATTATTTAAAAGATTAAAATAAAAATTAATTTATGTTTTACGTAATATATTCCACGTTTTTTTAATTATTATTTTTTTTTAAAAAAATAATATTTTAAAAAATTATCGTTTTATTAATTATATAAAGTATTAAATATTTTTTAAAATATATTATATTAATAATAACGTTATAATTAAAATTTAAATTTTCGTTTTATAATATAAACTTAAAATATTTTAATATTTTTTTATATAATTAATATTAATAATAATATTTATTAATTTATTTAATTATAAATTTTTAATTTTTATTTTTTATAACATTTTTAAAAATTATATTATTTTAAAATAATTAAACTTTTAATATAAATATTTAAGTTTTTTTTAAATTAAATTATAAACCGTTATAATTAATTTTATATTATATAAAAAATATTAAAAATATTTTTATTTTTTAATAATTAAATAATTTTTATTTTTATAAATTAATATATTTTTAATATTATTAAAATATATATTTAATTAATTTATATTTTTTAAATATAATAAAAATAATATATTAATAAATATAATTTAAAAAATAATTTCTCCGAATAAAATTTTTATAAATATAATTTTTAAATTATATTTAAGTTTATTATTACCGAATTATAATATATATTATATATTTTTTTTATTTAATTTAATTTTTAATTAAATTTATTTTAATATTTTAAATTATTTTTTATTAATAAATAAAAATTTTATTACGTTAATATTAAATAAAATACTTTAAAAAATATAATTATAATAATTTTTTATAAAAAAAAATATAATAATATTTTAAATATTATTTATTTATAATATTATTTATATTTTATTATTATTATTAAATATATTATAATTTATAAAAATATATATTATAATTTAATTAATTAATAAATTTATAATAAAATATTTATTAATATTTTTAAAATTTATTAAATATTAATTTAATATAAATTTTTTATTAAAAAAATTATTATTTTTAAAGTTTTTTTTTTATTATTTTTTAAATAAGTAATATTAAATCCGTAGTATAAGTTAAAGTTAACGTTATTTATAATATAATTACCTCGTTATATTCGTTCGAAAACGGTATAAAACGTTTATTTTTTTAACCATATAAATTATAATATTAATTTTAATATTTATTTTTATTTAAAACTTTATTTATACGCATTATTATATTTTTTATTTTAATTTTAATTAATTATTTTTCATTTAATATAACTTTAAAACTTTAATAATTATAATTAATTAAAAACTTTTAATTATTTAATATTTTTAATTTAATTATAATTTTAAAAACTTTAATTTAATTATATTATTTAAGTTTAAATTTTTTTATTTATTTTTAATTAGTTTTTTTAATTTTAATTTATTAATTAATTATATTTTAATAATATTTTAATTTTAATCTTAAATAACTTATTTAAAAAAAAGTTTAAAAATTATAATTTAAATTAAAAATATTAAATAATTAAAAACTTTTAATTAATTATAATTATTAAAGTTTTAAAATTATATTAAATAAAAAATAATTAATTAAAAATAAAATAAAAAATAAATATATATTTTAATTTTAAATATAATTAATTATATAATAATTTAATTTAAAATAAAAATATATATTTTATACCGCTTTTAAAAAATAAAATATTATAAATAAACTTAATCTTAACTTATATTATAAATTTAATATTATTCTTTTAAATATTATAAATATTATTTATTAAAATTAAATTATTTATTATTATTTTTATTAATTTTTTTAATATTAATTTTTTTTAAGGTTAATATTTTTAAATTAAATTAAAAAAATATTATAATTATTATTAATTTAAAAGTAACGTTTTTATTTTTTACGTATATTATTATATTTTTTTTTAAAATATTTAATAAATTAATATTTATATTTATTATAAATAAAATATTTTTTATTATTATATTTTTTATAATATTATTTATTTTATTTATTTTAATAAAAATTACCTTTTTAAAATTAATATAATAAATATTTTTTATTATTATTATATATATAATTTATTTAATATTAATTAAAATATTTTTAATATTTTTATATTATATTAATAACGTTATAAAAGTTATTATATATAACTTTAATTAATTTTATTAATTAAAACATTATAATAATAAATATAAAATAATTTTATATAATAATTATTAATTTATTTTTAAAAATTTAATTATTTAAATAATTTATTATATTTTATTAATAAAAATATTTATATATTTTAATAAACTTTTATTAAAATTTTTATTTATTATTAAAAAAATTATAAAATTTTATCATTTAATTAAATATATTTATTTATTTTTATTAATATAAAAAATATTTTTAATTTATTAAATTATTTATATAAAATTATATTTTTTTTTAATAAAATAATTATAATAAAAATTTAATATATATTTTTTAAATATAATAAAATAAACTTTATAATATATATTATAAAAAACTTTAATTTTTTAATTAAAAATATTATATTTTTTAATATTAAATTTATTTATTTTATTATTATATATTTTAATAAAATTAATAAAAATTTATAAATTTAATTAAAAATAATTAAATTAATACGATTATAATATATTTTAATTATATTATTTATATTTTTATTATTTAAAATTATTTTTTTATTTATAAATTTAATATTTAAATATATTTTTTTATTAATAATTTTATTATATAAAAATATTATATTATTTATATATATAATTATTTTATAATTTATAATTTAAAAATTTTAAAATATATAATTATTTATAAAAATATTTATTTTATTATTTATAATTTTATATTATAAAATAATTTTATTATTTATTAACGTAAAAATTACATTATTTTATAAAATTATTTTATTTTTTAAAAATATAATTAATTTATTATTATAAATTAAATTATTTAAATCGATTTTATTATATAAATTTATTATTTTATATAAATTAATTTTATTATATTAAAACGTTATATTATTTATATAAATTTATATTTTATTATTTTATAAAATTCGATATTTATAACGTATTTTAAAATAATTTTACGTTAATTATTAATTATTAAATAACGTTTTTATTATTTAATATTTATTATATATTAAAAATAATTATTTATATAAATTTAACGTTTTATTTTAAAATAAATATTTATTATATAATAATAATTTATTAAAAATTTATAAATGTTTTTATTTTAATTATAAATTTAATAATAATTTTTTATATAATAAATATTATTTATTTATTAACGGTTTATTACGAATTAAACATTAATTAAAAATTAAAAATTTATTAATTATTAATTATTTATATTATAATAAAAAAAATATATTTAATATAAAATATTTATTATATAATAATAATTAAATTAAATTTAAAAAAACGAATAAAAAAACTTAATAAATATTATTTAAATTTTACGTATAATATTAATTTTAAAATTTATATATAATTATCCGTAATTATTTTATTTTTTTTATTTTTATCGTAATTTAAAACCGATTTTTATAAAATTAAATTTATTTTAAATAATTTATATAAATTATATTTAAGTTTATTTCGTTCGAAATATATTATTAATTTTTTTAAAATTTTAAAAGTTTTAATAATTATAAATAATAAACTTATAAAACTTTTATTATTTTTTTTTTATTTTTTTTAAAAATTTAAAAAAATATATGTTTTAATTTATTTTTATTATTTATAATCATTATTATAATATTAAGTTTTTTTATAAAAAATAAATTAATTATTAATTAAAATATATCGAGTAATAATTTTATTAATTTTTATACGTAAACCGTAAAAATTATTAAAAATTTATTAATTATAAATATTATTTTTAATATTTACGTGTTATTATAATAACGTTTTAAATTTATACCGTGGAACTTAAAATATAAAGTTATATTTTTACGAATAACTTTATAAATATTTTAAAACATTTATTTTATTTATTTATTAAAATTAAATTTAAACACGTTTTATAATTTTTTATTAATAAATTATATATAATATTAAAAAAAAATTTTAATAATATAAATAATAAATTTCTTTTTATTATTTACTTTAATAATATAATTTAAAAAATAAATTATAACGTTAATATTTATATTATTATATTTTAAATTCACGAATTTATTTTATTTATAAAAAATATAATTAATTAATATTTTAAATATTAATTAACGATAACCCGTTATATTTACGTAATTAAAAATAAAAATATATTTAAATATAAATAATAATAATTATATAATATATAATAAAATAATAAAATAAATTAAATAATAAAATATTTAAATAAAAAAATTAAATTATTTTTAATATTAATATAAATATATAAATTAATATATTTTTAAATAATATATAAGAAAAAATATAAATAAGAAAAAATATAAATAAGAAAAAAAAATTAAAAATATATATATAAAAATTTTATTATAAAAAAAATAAAATTTAAAAAAAATAAATTTTATTATATAAAAAAAATTAATAAAACTTTATATATTATATATAAAATATTTAAAAATAATATAAAACTTTTTACACGTTATAATGTATTTAAAAAATAATAAAATATTATAATAAAATAAATTTACATATTATATATAAAATATTATTATTTTTTAAATTAATAATAAAATATAAAATAATATTAAATTAAATTTAACTTTTAAAATTAAGTTTAAAAATTTATATCGTATTTATATATTTTTAAAAATAATATTTTATTTATATTTAAATTTATTAAAAAAGATTTAACGTTAATATATTTATATATTAAAATATTAAAAATATTTAAATTTATTAAAATAAATTTAATATTAATATATTTATACGTTAAAATACCGGAAATTAAATTAACATTAATTATTATTTTAATTAAAATAATATTTAAGTAATTAAAATAATCGTAAATAATTAAAATATTATAAATATTTAATTATTATATATTAAATTAAAGTAAATAATTTCGGTGCTTTAATGTTAAAAAAATATTTATAATAAACTTCCAAGGTTATTAAATACGTTTTTTTAAACTTTTATAATTATAATTATAATAATAAGTGATTATTAAATGAAAGTGTATTTATATTAAATTATTAAATAATGTGGTGGTAAAGTAAAAAGTGTTAAATTAAGTTTTAATTTTTAAAGTTTTTAAATATATTATTAATTATATATTAACGTAAAGTTTAAAATTATAAAAATTAAGCACTTAAATATTATGTTACGATTTAATTTTTTTTAAATTTTAAGTTAATTATTTTTAATAATTAAAATTAATAATTAAATTATTAATTAATCGTAAAAATTTAAATAACTTTATAACTTAATTAAGAATTTTCTTAACTTTTAATTTTATTATATAAGTTTTTATTAACTTAATAATTAATTAAATATTTAATTAAATAATTAAATTCTTTAATAAATTAATTTAAATAAATTTAAATTTATATTTATGTTATATAATTAATATAATTAATAATTAAAAACCTTTTTATATCCATAAGTTTTTTTATTTTTATTTTTTATTTTTCGCGTTTAATTTTATAAAGCTACCATATTATAATTTATATTATTTAATTATAAAATGTTTTTTTATAATTATTAATTCCGGTTTTTAATAATTATTTTTTTATTTTAATTTTCGAATTTATTAATTATAAATATCTTATATTTTTTAACTTATTAAAAAACTTAATTAAAGTTTAAATCTTATGGTATATTAATTATTATTTAATTAAACGTATAAGGTGGTTAAATATTTTTTCTTATATTTAATTTTTTTAATGGATGGATTAAAATAATACTTAAGTTTAAAATTAAAAAAATTATATATTATTCTTTTAAAAGTGGGTTTTAAAGTAATTAAATATTAATGTATTTTTATTTTTTTTATAAGTAGTTATTATATAAAAATATAAAATAATTATTTAAAGTATTTATTAATAAATGTTTTCATTTTATTTTTAACTTTTAATTTAAATGTAATTAACATTAAATTATCAACGATTTATATATTAATTATACGAGTTAATAATTTTAAAAACTCTTAAATATAATTTTTAAAAAACCCTTTTATTAAATAATTATAAAAGGTTAAAAGTTTATAAAAGATTAAAAAAATAATATAAAAAATTTAAAATTTATAACTTTATTTATTTTATTATATAATTCCATCCATTTAAAAAAGTTTAAAATCTTCTTTTATAAAATTCTTATTAAGATCGAATTATTCTTAAGTATTTATTAATTAATTAATTATATAATTCATTTTTTTTTTTATTTTTAAAGGATTAAATCAATGATATAAATATAATTTATTTATATATTATTTAATACAAGGATTTAATATAATAAATTAAAATCATCCACTTTTATAAAATTATTAATTAAGTTTTAATAAATTATTAATACGAAATATTTATATTTATAATTTTAAATATAATTTTAAAACTTAAAACCAAATTTCCCGGAATTAATATTTTATAAAGTTTATAAAATATATGTTTTTTAAATTACATTAATTTTATTTTTAAAAGCTAATAATTAAATAACTTTAATTACATTTAAATTCATATATTATTTATTAATTAATCCTTTTATTACATCGATTAAACTAATTATTATTTTTATCTATTATTTTAATATAATTTTATTTAATAAAAAGAACATATTAAACTTATTTTTTACTTTCTTTTTATTCACTTCACTTTTTTTAAAAATGATTATAATAATTACTTTAAAATTATAATTTTTTAAGTTTTATAACTTATTTCCATAAATATTCTTAAGAAAATCTTTTTATTTAAATTTATAAAATAATTTATTTTAAAATAAATTAATGTTTTAATTAATAAAAACTATAATTAATTATTTTAATCTTAATATTTTAATAATTCTTTTTAACTTTTTATTTCATTATAAATTAAAAACTAAAATTAAAACTTATTATATATATTTAAAATATTATTATAAAAATAAAAATTTTTAATTAATTAAATATTTAATTTATTATTATTAATACCTTAATTATATATTAATAATTTTTTTTTAATTAATAAAATTATAAAAAAACATAATTTATAATATAAATTTTTATTAAGTTATTACATAATAAAATTTATATTTTTTTATAATTTTTAAGTAAATTATATTTTTATTTTTTTTTTTCTTTTTTACTTATTTTTATAATTTTTAATTATCTTTTTTTATTTATAACTTTTTTTAAAATGTTATTTATTATAAATAATTATAAAAATAATAATAAAAAAAATAAAATTTTTAAATTAAAACTTAAAACTTTATTAATTATAAATTAACATAATTATTTTTCTATTAATAATATACTTGTTTATATTAAATATAAAACTACTTTTAAATGGAATGTAATTATATTAATATTTTTAATTAATTTTCTAATTCCGTTAATTCTTTTAATTTTTATTTTTTTTTTTTAAATCTCCGTTATTTATTATTAAACTTATTAATTTAAATAATTTATTTATTAAAAATAAAAGTTAAGTTTTTACTTAATTTATAGTTACGAAAGTTATTAAGTTAATTAAGAAAATTAAAATTAATAAAAGAAAAAAAAAAGTTATTTAAAAAATTATTAAAATAATTATTATTAAAAAGATTAAGTTTATTAATTTTAATTTTAATAACTTATATAATATTATAAAACCGGTTTAATATAATAAAATTAATGTAATGTTTTTTTTTTTTTTCTTTTCATTTAATATTAAACATAAATAAACTTATACTATTATAATATTAAAAATAAAACTAATAATAAAACATTTTAAAATAAATATTTATTAAAATCATTTATATTTTATTTCTTATTTTTTTTAATTTAACCCTTATATTATTATAAGTTTTAAAATATATTAAATTCTCATTTTAATTAAATATTATAAAAAGTTAATATATTAATTAAAATCTTTAAAATTATTAATTTTAAAAAAAAGTTAATTTTTAATTAAATTACATTAATTTCACTAAGAAAAATTACTTTTATAATAATTATTTTATATTTATTAATATAAAAAAAAACAATTTTATTAATAAACTTTTTATTAATATAATTAAGGAATACCGTTATATTAAAAGTTTTTTAATATAATTATATAACTTTCTTAACGAAGTTTTTTATTACATTTATAAGAAATGTTTTTAATTATTTAATAATAATAAATATATTAAAATAACGTTTTTTTTTAAATATAAGTTAATTTTAAATTAATTTAATAATGTTTATAAAAATTATTATTTTTTTATTATTAATAATATTTATTCGTTTTATAATAATAAAGTTTAACACTTATATATTAAAAAGAATTATATTTTTTTAATTATTAAAAATTTATTTAATAAAAACGTTTTAATATCATCGTTAAAAAATAAGTTTATTCTTACTTATAAAGTATTAAATTTAATAAAATAACTTTTATATTTATTTAATTTTAAATTTTATATTATCGTAATTAATTTTATTTATTTCAAAGATTATACTTAATAATTTCCTTAATTTAATTATTATAATTTAATATTAATTATTTATAATTTAAAAATATAACTTTAATATAATCTTTATAATTTTCCTTATTAATTCTTAAGATTATTATTATAATCTTTTTTTTTTATTATAATATTTCATAATTTTTTTTAATTAATTCCTTTATTACTTCCTCTTAATATATTTTAATTTAATTTTATTTTTTTCTTAATATTCATGTATTTTTTTTTAGTTTTTTTAATATTTAATATTTTTTTTTATTTTAAATAAATAGTTTTAATTTATTTTTAAGGAATAATCCTTGTAATATTTTCTTTTTTAATTCTTAAATAATATATTTATAATTCCCAAAATCTTTTTTAATAATATAAGGTTTTAATTAATTATATTTAAGTTTTTATATTTTTAATATATTAATATATTTAAAAGAATTATATAATAATATTAAATCATTTTTTATAAGAGATTTTTTTTTAAATAAATATTTTTTTTTTTAATTATTTTTTTCTTTTAATTTCCTTTTCTATTTTATTATAAGTTTAATAATTTTATTAATATTAATTTTATATTTATATAATATCTTAATTTTTATTATAAATAAATTTATTTTAAAATATATTTTTTTTTAATTAATAATGTACCATATAAATATAATTATTTCAATTAATAAGATAAGTTATTTTTTATATAATATCTCGTAAAAATTTAAGCCGTATTATTTTATAATGGTTTTATCCATTTAAAATATATTATTTAATATTTTTAATTATTTTTTATTAATATTATTAATTACTTTTTAAAGTTTTATTTTAATTAATTTATAATTAATTTTAATTTATCTTTATGTTTTTAAATAATATATTAAGTTAATTACTTTTTTAATTTTTATAACTTCGTAAGTTATAATTATACTTTTCTTAAATTTTAACCTTCCATTAACTTTTATTTTAAAGGATAATTCATGGTAATAAAATATTTTATTTTTAAAGAATTTTTTAATTATTATTAAATTAATATCCTTAATAAAAATTACTTTTAATTAATTAAATAATTTTTCTTTAACTTTTAAAATCGTAATAAATTTATAATTATTAAATATATATTATATATTTATTATTTAAAATATTAATAAATCATTTAAAATAATATATAATCCTAAGTTTAAATAT
>MU403298.1:0-15900 GCA_022695765.1 Annulohypoxylon moriforme | reverse complement strand
AACTCAAAACACTAAAAAAATACACAACTAACTACACATCAAACTAATTAAACCCACGCATGTTAAAATTACAATATGTAAAATATTACCGAACCGTTTCCGGTTTAATAAATCATTCGTTAATTAAAATATAAAGTTGAAGTTTATTTATATTTATTTATAATATATAAGAAATATTACCACGTTTTAACATAAATTTTAATTTAAAAACGTTTAATTATTATTTAACAAATAATAACGTCGCAACATTACTTAATTAAACAACCGTAAAAATTAATTATTTAAATTAATAATTCCTTTCATATTAAGTTAAATTACTATTATAATAAAGTTATTAATAAAGTAAAATTAACTTATCTTATAATAATTTAAACCTAACTTACGTTCTTTATTCATTTCCTTAAAAAAAAACTTATTTATTTATTATAAAAAAAATAATAAGGTAATAAAAATAAACTTTTTACCCTCCTTAAAATACCAAGCTTATTAAAGCATTTCTTTAATAACTTAAATGCTCCCAAATAAATTCGTACTATAAGTATTCCTTTGCCCGGTTTAATTTCTCAAAGGTTTAACATATACCTTAAATAATTATAATATATACCGCTCATACTTTTCCACGTATTATATAAGCCACTTATTATAATAATTTTATTTAAAATTAATATAACACTTATAACACTTTAACTTCCCTTAATTTAAATTATATAACCATATAATACTTACAACTCATTACTATATTAATTAATTAAAAGTTTTATTATAAAATAAAAAACTTAACTTTTCTTATTAATAAGAAATTAAATTTTTTACCGTCCAATAAATAAATAATCCAACGCTTATTAAATTTTATTTTAATATAATAAAAAAAACTAACATTAAAAAATTAAAAAACGATATCGTTATAAACGCTTAACCGTTATAAACTAATTCCTTTATACTTATAATACATTAAATTTTTAATATACCATTCCAATAATTAAAGGTATAACGTTATACCTTTAACCATTAACGTTTTTACAAGTAAAAATAACCTGTACCTTAAACGGTAACCCCTTAAATTTAAAAAAAATATTATTAATACCTTAATAAACATTAAACTACTAAGCTTTTATACCTTTCTTATAAAGTAAGTATAACTTAATCAAATTATAAATTACTACGTACTTATTAAATTATTACTTATAATAATATATTATTTCATTTAAGAAAAGTTACCCCTTAAGTTTAATATTATTAAACTTTACGGTTTCCCCGTATTTAAATATTTTACTTAACCGGAACTTAAATAAACTTTAACGCTATTATTTAACATATTACCCACGTTATTATAAAGTAAATTCACTATAAAATAATAATATTAAATTAAAAAAAATTTATTAAAACTTTCTTTAAAACGTTAATTAATCCTTATAATAACTTTTTTAATACTTTTAACCTTAAATTTCAAGGGATTAAAGGATTAATAAGTTATATTTTTATAATTTATATTTATATTAAAAATTAAAATCAAAGGAACTTTTACCTTTTTATTTTATTAAAGATTTTTATTTTTTATAAGCCCCTTTTAAAACACTTACGTTATAATTTAATAAATATGCCGCTTTAATTAAACTCCCCACTTAATAATATCTTTAACCCGGGTTAACTTACGAAAAATTTTAATATTAAAAATTAAATAAAAGTTTAGCCCCGTTTTATTAAATAAATAAAAAAATAATAAAAGTAATAATATTTTATTAACATTAAAACTCCCATTTATTTTACATTTCTTATATTTTTTCATAATATTAAATTAAAATTAAGTTTAATTATTTTTTTAAATTAATCCTTTTAAAAGACTTTACTAAGTTTTATGCTATAAATACTTTACAAGGTAATAAGCTTTTATTTAAGATTAATATATACTTTAAATTAAGTTTTTTAAAACTTAACTAATACTTTTCCGCGCATTACGATAGTTATTATAATAATTTATTACGAGATTATTATAAAGAATTATAAAGTATTAAAACGTTATAATCCCTTTGTAAAGTTCTTTTATATTAAATTATTTTACTTATAATTATTTATAAATAATAACCGTTAAATTAATAATGTTATAAAGTTATTATTAACCCCGTTAAGATTTACTTAAGATTTTTTTTCTTTATTAATTTTATTAAGTTTATTTTTTTAATTATAGTTTTATTAAATAATAAATAAAAATAATAAGAATTTTATTAATCCATTTATACACGTCATTAATTAAATAATAAAACATTTAATTACTTTAAAAGTTTTATTTACATTAGATTTTCGTTAAGTAATTAAATTATATTTTAAACCTTACACTTCGCGAAGCTTATTACCGTTTAATCGTTAAATTACATTTTCTTTACAAGGTAATTACAAGGTAATTACCGGGTAAGTTCATAAACTTAACTGCGGATTTTCCATTATTATATCTTATTATAATATTATTATACCCGGAAGAATTATTTTAACCATAAATAACTTTTATTACTTATTTAATCTTAATAAGTTTTAAAAAGTTTTTATAATTTAACGATATTATAAAATAATAAGTGTTAACTTTATTAATATTATTTTAAACATTTAACCTTTTTAATAATTTTAATACTTAAACGTTAAAATTATAAGTAATTTAAATTATAATTATTCCCGTCATTTACCCGCATTTAATTAAATTTTTTTACTTTAATTTATTAAAAAAATAATTAATATTTTTATAATATAATAAATAAATATAAAAAAAAGTAATATATAAAATAACTTATATTTAAAATATTAAATAAAAATTATATTACATTAATATTATTTTTTAATTATTATAATATTATATTTTAATTAAATAATTAAATTCCTTTTATTCGTATTAATTTTAAATTAATTATTAATTATACGCCGGATAATTAAAGCTTATTAAAAGTATTAAAACTTAAATATTAAAAGCCGTTAACCGGTTACCCGGTTAATAATAATTTATTTTTAAGTTATTTATTAAAAATTTAATATACTTAACTTTTAAAATTAATCCTTTTCTTAAAATTACGGATTTATTTTATTAATTTCCTTTATTTATATTATTTTATTAACTAAAAGTTATTCATTTTAAAAACTTACTATAATTATAAATATAACTTAACTTAAAAATTATTCCCTTTAATAAATTTTTAAAAAACATTAAAAACATATTAAACTTAATAAAAATATTAAACTTTTTTAATTATTAAACTTTAACTTTAAATAAATTAATTTTAAAGTAATAAACCATTAAAAAAAAAAAAAAACTTTGCTTAAAACCCCCGCTATCATTTCCACTTTTAATTATATTACCGCGTAAAACCTAAATCTAAACGTTAAAATATTAACCAACTTTCTTTTCGTCACATAAGATATAAATGCTTACTTTAAAACGGAACTTCTTTATAACTTAAAATTAATTAACTTACATTTAACTATTATTCATATAAAACCTTTCCCCACTTCGGTCTTTTAAATTCTTATTAAAATATTTATTATTACCATTAAAATTTACATTAAAAATTATTTTACCTAGGTTTACGCCTTAAGTTTTATTATTAACTTTCATAACTATTTATTCCTTAAAATATTATTTTTACCTTAAAAATAAAATATAAATAAAACGTTTAAACATTATTTATTTTTAAAATTAATATATTTAATAAGTAAATTATTACATAATTTTTAATAAATTCCAACTTTTATAACTACCGTCTTACTATTAAAATATATTAACACTTTTTATAATATTTAATAAACATTTATTTTAATATTTTAACCCTATATTTAATTTATTTTATATCGCTAATTTTACTTACTAAAAATAACCCATTAATATTAATACATTTAAATGCTTACGTTTAATTAAATAATAAAGATTTCTTATATATTTAAAATTTAAAAATAAATAAAAATAATATAACGCCCCTAAATCTTTAATCATTCGCTTTACTTTATAAAACTAAAGATAACACTACTATTTTAAAAGAAATTTCAATAATAATTAATTATTAAATGATTTAATAAATCTTTCACCCTTATACATAAATTTAATAATTAATTTATATATTAAAATTATTATAAACTTTTATTAAAATTTTTTTTAATTTCACCTTATTTACATATAATTTACTATTTTTTAAATCCAAACAATTATATTTTTACTTAAATTTATTTAAAAACATTAAAATTAATTAATAATACACCTTTAAAAACTTTTATTTTCGTTTATTTTTATTACACGTAAAAGTTTAACACTTAAATACTTATATAAATGTTTAATTCTTTAATTTATATTTTAAAATAAGTTATTAATAATTATTACGCTAATATTTTTATTAAAGTATAATCCTTAATCCTTTAAAAAATATTACATTAAAAGTTATAACACTCTTTAAAAAATTATATTCCTTAAACTTTTATCCCCCTAAAAAAACTAATACTAATTTAAATTAAATAAAATGTACCGGTAAAAAAGTTAAATAATCCACTTAAAAAAAATTTAATTATAAACACTTTCTTTTTAATAATTTTATATATTATTTAACCTTTTTTTTAAAATATTTTTCATTTTTCAATCACTTTACTTATATATTATCGATCTTTAATTAATATTTAACTTTAAAAAAAATTTACTTCCCATTTAAAATAACATTCCTAAATTACTTAACTTATTAAAAAAGTTATATATAAAGTAAATATTTAACCATACAAAACTCTCACTTTTTTTAACGTCCCATTCTAAAAAACTTAAAAAGTATTACATTAAAAACATCCTTTACAAATTATAACTTAAATTATAAAGGTTAAATTTTAAATTTAAATTATTACCATTTTACTTATTATTATTAAAATAATTCTTATTAATTTCTTTTCCTCCACTTATTAATATATTTAAATTTAATAAATATTTTTACTTAATTTAAAATTAACTATTAAAAATATAAGGATTTTATAATTAATAATTACAATTATTTTAAAAGTAAAATATAAATTATTACACTTAAAAATATATTATAATTCCGTTATTAATTTTAAAAAATTACACTTTAAAACGTAAATTTTTAACGTTAAGTAATAAAAGTTTAAGGATTAAAATAACGCTTAGATAAATATATTTATTAAAATATTAATAAACATAATATATATTTAAAAATTTAATAATTTATTAAATTTTATAATTCATATTATTTATTATATTTCGCTACATTTTTTATTAATATTAAAATTAAAAAATTTATTATTAAAAATTTTAAACTTTTATTTAATAATAAAATTATATAAAAAACATTTTAATTTTTTAAGGTAAGAAAAAATAAAAAATAAAACTTTTAAAAAAATATTATATTTAATTAATTTATTTAACCACTTATTAACATACTTATTAATCACTCTTATAATCTTTTTATCCGCAAAAGAAATTATTTAAAATAATATTTTAAAAAATATTTAAGTAAAATATTTAAGTAGTAAAAATATAAACACTTATTAATATAAATAAAAAAAAATTTAAAATTTTTATTTAAATAATTACTTTAACCACTTTTTTTAAAAAAAAATAATTAAAGTAAAAACATATTTTAAATAAATAAGTTACACTTATAAAAAAACATATATTATTATATTATTAATTTATATACATTTAAACTTATAATTTTATATAAAAGTTTTTAAACACCACCATTAAAAAAAACCTTTAAAAAGTTTAATTAAATATATTTTAACTTATTAAAATTAAAAAAAAAATAAATATTTAATAAATCTTTTTAATATTATTAATAATATCTTTTCTTAAAAAATTACTTTTTTAAGGTAACTAACATTATAATATTATCTTTTATATAGAATAATTTTTATAAAGTAAATCTTTATAAGGATTAATTTTATAAAGTAATTAACGTAATAATATATTAAAAAAATAATAATAAGATTCATAAAGGATTAAAATTATAATAATTTAATAATAATCCTTCCATTAATTTATTAATAAAAACTTTATTATAATTTTTACTTTTTTTAAATGATTAAGTTTAAATAACTTTTTAACTTTAAAGTGTTATTATTAATTTTTTTAAGTTAATTTAAAAGTTTTATTAAGTTATTTAATTAATAATAATGATAAGTAATATATATAAAAAATAAAAATATAATTAACGTAAATTAATAACTTATGTTTACTAAGGATTTTTTATTAAAAAATAATAATTATAATATTTTATTTTTAACACGATAAAATTTAATAAAATTACCCGGGTATTTTTACTAAGGAAATATTTATTAACTTTATTAATGTAATACGTATATAACTTAAAATATTTAAAAATATTATAAATTTATTATTATTTTAAATTTTTATTTATTTAAATAAATAGTTTTTTTAAAAAACTAATGTATTATTAAAATAATATAAGTTATTTAATAAGTTAAAGTTTCATTTATTATTATAATTAAGTAAATAAATTATTTTATTAATTAAAAATAATTATATATTACCATTTATAAAATTAAAAAAAAGTTTTTAATTTATTAATTTTTATTATGTTTAGTATTTATTATTTAACGCTTTTTTAAGTTTTACCTTTTTTATTTTAATATTTAAGTTTAATTAAAAAAGTTACGATTTTTTATAAGATTAATATATACCTTAAACCTTATAAAGTAAAACTTATTACTTTACATATATTATAATAATTTAATGTTATTTAAACTTGCTATAAAATTAGCTTAGATTTTATAAGTTTAAAACATCTTTTATATTAATTAATGTTACATTAAAATATAATTATAAGTAATTATTTTACACCCGAATTAAAGGCTCCCTTATATAAATAAATTTAATATTAATAAGTTTACGCCCATTATTTTAAGTTTAAACATGTAATTATTTATAAGTTAATTTAATAAATTTCCTTATATTAAATTAAATTAAATTATAAGTTTTTTAATTAAATATAATTATTAATAATACTTTTATATGTTTATAAATTTTATTTTAAATAATAACTTATTTTTATTAAGTTTTTAAACTTTCCCCGGTATATAATATTATAAAACTTAGTTATAAATTATTTTTAAAGTTTACATTTTTTTTATATTAAAAGTAATTACACCTTATTATATATTTTATTTTTAAATTATATTTAAAAATAAACTTATTATTAAAAATTCCCCGTAATTTAAAAGTATTATTAATTAAACCTTTTTATAAAGTAACCCTTTTTACAAGGTAAACCTTTTACAAAATAATTAATTAATAAAGTAAATATTATTAAATTAACATTATTAACTTACTTTTTAAAATAAAAGTTATAAATATTATTTATCATAATAATATATTAACTTTTAATAATACCTTTTTATTAATTTCTTTAAGTTTTAACTTTATAATTATATTCCTTTTAAAACTTAAAAACTTTAATTTTTTATAAAGTATTAAATAAGTTAAAAAATAATATTATCTAATCCTTAATTAATATAATTTATAATTAAAATTATAATAATATTTACATTTAATATTATCACTTTTTTAAAAACATTTCAATTATATTTTAAAAGTTTAAAACTCCTATTAACGTTTAATTTATAAATTATACCTTATACTTTTTTCTAAGATAATTATAAAATAATTATTTTAAGGTAAAAGCTTTACAAGTTTAATTATAAATGATTTAATCCCTCGCTTTATTATAACTGGCCATTATTTTTAATAAATGAGTGTAATAAAAGTTTTAAAAAAGTACTTATAATTTAATAATATCGCCCGTTATAACGTAATAAATTAATAAAGTAAAGTGCTTAATTATAAATAACTAAATAATAATTAATCGTTTTTAATCCCTTAACTTTCGTTCTTAATTAATAAAAACATTTTTAATAAATATTTTTATAATAATTAATTTTTAATAAATTTAAAAATTTTACCTTTAATAATTAAATATTAATACCCTTAATTATCTTTATTAATTATTATAATAATCTTAAAAACTAATAAAATAAAACCGCACGTTTTATTTTATTATTCCATATTAATATATTTAAACATAAACTTACTTTAAACACTTTAATTTTTTTATAATAAAAATCTTAGTTCTTTAATATACTTAATAAAAAATATAAAATTCTTTAAAAAGAAAAACTTAATTAAATTAATATACGTAATAAGGTAAATTAATTAATTAAACTTAAAGTTTAATTATAAACTTTTTAATTATAATAATTTTAATATACATTATTAAAATTAAAATTATTATAATTATTAATATTAAATTTATTTTTTAATTATTCTTTATTAAAAGATTTAAATTATATTTATTTTAATTATAAAACTTAAAAAAGCTTTATATTAATATTTATTATTATTATTTTTTTATATTAAGATTAAATAATTTATATGTTTATTATTTTCTTTAGATATAATAATTATTTTTTAAGTTTTTTTTTTAAAGTTAAGCTTTAACTTTTTATTACCCGTTATAACCATGGTAAATTAAGACTTTACCATTAAAAATTAATAAGATAAAAATTTAAATAAACTATTATTAGTGTAAAGTTATACGATTTAAAAAGTTATTATAAATTATTAAAAAACTTTAAAAAGTATTAATTTTTAATTTAATAAATATACTTTTTTATAAGTTAAAGTTTTTAATATATATTAATTTTAAAATTATTATAATTATTTAAATAATAAAGTATTATTAAATAAATAATAATTAATTTAATAAATTATTTATAATTTTATAATATAAATTATTTATATTTAAATATATATAACTTAATTTTTAAGATAAATATATAATTATTAATAAAATTAATTAAGTAATTATTATATGTTAAGATTAATTATTCATACTTTATAATATAAAAGAATTAATTATAATTTTCATTATTAAAAATAAACGTTTTAATATTTAAGGTAAAGTTTATAATATAAGAAAACATTTTTTATTTTTCTTTTTTAAATTTTTTAAAATGTTAGTCCGTCACGTATACCGCCCCGTTTTAAGGGTTATAATAAAGCTTATAAATCTTAAAAAAAAACTTTTATTTAACGGGTATTATAAAATAGTTGTAAGGTAAATATTTTTTAATATTTTATAATAAGTATAATTATTAATTAACTATTTATAAAGCTTAATTAAAAATATTAAAGTAAGAAATATATTTAAATATTATTGTATATTTTAAATAAATATATTAAAACCATTAATATTTATAATATTTTAAAAGGGTTAATAATTATTATGAATTTTTTAATATTAAGGTAAAAGTTTATAAAGTTATATAAAGGATTATATAATAGTTATTATATTAATATGGGATAAGATTATAAAGTAACCGTTAACGTAAAGTAAATAATTCCTTTAAGGAGCATTAATTTCATTAATAAAAGCATTATTTTAACACGCTCATACTTATTATAATTATTAACCGTAATTAAAATAATAACTTAAAATACATTAAAATAAAGTAAAGAATACTTTATTAAAATAAATAATTAATTAAAAATAATAAAAAAGTATAATAATTATTTAAGAAAGTATTAATTAATAATATTAAATTTTTTAATATAGTAAAGTAAAAATAAACCTATATAAAATAATAATTATATTAAACTTTTGTAAGTAACATGTAATTATTTAATAGTTAATTAAAAATAAAGGAAAAAATAATACGTTTAAAAACGTTAATTAATAATACCAAACTTTTTAACGTAGTAAAACGGAAGTAAATTTTAAAATAACATTATTTTATCCATTATTAATAACGTATAATTATATTAATAAAAACACCTTTTAATCATTTTTCGCATTTATTAAATTATTTTATTTTTAAGGTGTGGTAATAACGATAATAAATAAAACATAACTGAAATAATATATTAAATTAAACCATTAATAACTTTAAAAGTATTATTTATTATTAAGTAACACATTTAAACATTTTATAATATTTAAGTAAAACACGTTATAAATTATTATTAAACTTTTAATTTATAATAATCACTCGCTTTTTTATATATCCATTAAACTTATTTAAGTTTTTAATTTATTTTAAAGGGTTTTAATATACGAAACATTTTTTTAAAAAACTATTTTATATAAGGTTTTTTAAAAATTAACTTATAAATATATAAATATTAAATAATCTTACACTTTTTTTAAAGACTTAACGAAAATAATTTTTAATTTAACTTAATTAAAAATTAACCCACTTAACACTTTACATACCCACCTTATAACACACCCCGCCCCAAAACATTATAAAGCATTTAAAGCGTTATAATATATTATTAAAATCTTTTAAACCTTTTATAACTTTTTATAACCCTTTATAACCTTTTATAATAAAAATTTTTAAAAATACTTAACATATTTAATGAAACATTATAAAAAAAATTTAATAATTAACTTATTTTTTACCCCGTATATCGGTAATATTATTACGTATATTTAAATAAAACTTATACCGTTAAATAACTTTTAATAAAATAAATTAAATGGTATAAATCTTATTTTAATATATTATTATCTTAAGTTTTCGCGTAGGTATAAAATTAATAAATAATTAAATAAAGTATTATATAACTTATTTAAATAATTAAATAATTTTTCTTTCCTTTTTAATTATTTAAGTTAGCCTTTTCCTTATAAAATAAGCCCTTTTTTAAAGTAAATTCCCCGCGTTTTAAAAAAAAAAAAAAAAGTAAACCTTATCACGTTTTAATAATATTATAAAGCATTATAAAATATTTAATACGTTATAAATGCTTTATAACTTGCTATAATTATTAAACACTTTTAATTTACTTAAGATAATTTTTTCCAAGTATATTAAACATATTTAATTAAATATTTTAAAAAAGGTTAAAAAGTTAATTTTAATATTACCCTTTATATAACATTTATTATAGTTTACATTTAAATAAGTATTATATTATTAAATAATTTTCGGTAAAATGGATTAAATAATATAAGTTTTATTTTAATACATTGCTATCTTAAATTTTTAAAAGGGTGTAAAATGCGAGGTAATTTTACAGGGTAAATTTTATAAGGTAGTTTTAAAATAAACCCATTATAGCCATTTTAATTTATTATAATATTTTTTATAAATTTTAAAAGTTTATAATTAAGAAAGATATTTACTTATTACTTTTATAATTTAAATATAATAAACTTACAATAAAAATAATAATAAAAAATAAAATACATTATTATATAATAAATCGAAAATTTAATAAAAAATTAATGAAAATTATAAAAAAATATAATGTTTAAATTAATAAAAATATTATTAAGTTTTTTAAAAATAAAAAAATAATAATAAATTTAATTAATAATTAAAAAAAATATATATAAAATTAGTTAAGTTTATTTATTAAATGTAAATAATAAAAAATTCTTTAATATAACATTTAATAAAATATATAAAAAATAAAAAATAAAATAAATGAAAAAAATTATTCTTTTTAAATATTTATGTTTTATTATTTAAAAAATAATAAATAATAAACGGAAAAGTAAAGTAGTTATAAATTTATAAATATTAAATTATATTATTTTAATAAATATATATTTATTATTAAAATAAAATAAAATTATATAAATAATAAAAAGAAAAAAATTTTACGCGGTTATAAATGAAATTACTTTTTATTATTAATTATTTATTATTTAATAAAATAAAAATAAAATAATAATAATATTTTTAAAAAGTTTAAAAGTTTTAAATATAACTTTTATAAGTTTTAAAAACTTACCGGCTTTTAAATAATAATTTATAAATTAACGTTTATAATTTTTTAATAATTTTATTAAAACATATATAAATAACATCGTTATATTTTTAAATATAATTAAGGAATATTTAAATTACTTAAATAAAGTTTTTAATATATACGAAAATATTAAATTAATTTTATTATTAAAAAAATTTTTTATTAAATATTTATTAATTATTTTACTTAATTTTATAATTAATATTAATAATGTTAATTTAATAAAAAATAAAATAAAAGTTATATAAAAAATAAAAATATTAAAAATATTAATTAATTTAAAAATATATATTAATATAATAAATTATTTAAGAAAATTTATATTATAATATTAATAAAAAATTAAATTATTTTAAAATAAAAAAATAATAATATTAATAACGGTAAAAAAGAAGGAAAAAATTTTATTAAAAATAAATGTAAAATAAAAATTTATTATAAAAATTAAGTTTATATTTATAAAAAATAAAAGGAAATCTTTTAAAATCATTTAAAAAAAACTTTTTAATCCATTAATATTAACATATTAAAATTATAATTAATATATATTTATGAAAATAAACGTATTAAAATAATATAAATTAATTATTATAATATTTTATTTAAATAATAAATAAAACGAAACGTTTAATTTCTTTTTAATACGAGTTTAATTAATATTATTTATATTTAAAATACTTATAAAAGTTAAAAAAAAATATTAAATTATTAAATTTAAAATTATATATTTAATATAAATTTATTAAATAAATTACATTTATTTATAATTATATAAAGAACGAATATAAGTTATTATAAATTATAAAGCGATATAAAATATAATTAATTAAAATAATTTATAAATAATTAATATAAATAAAATAAATAATAAATTTATCGTAACATTAATTTATTTATTTTAATTTAATTTAAATATTTATTATATTATAAAAAAGTTAAATTTAATTTTAAATATATTATTATAATTATTAACGATGCCGGATTTTTATAACGAATAAAAAATGGAAAATAATAAATCCATTTTTAAAAACATGGTAAAAAATTTCGTATACGTAATATATAAAATAAAAATAGTTAATAATTTTCGTTAAAAAATAATAAATAAATATTAAAAAAATAAGTGATTAAAAAAATTATTAAGTATATTATAAAAAGTAAAAAAAAAAGGAAAAAACTTAATAAAATAATATAAATATATATTAAACGATAGTTTATTATTTCATATAAAAAATATTAATTAAAAAAAACTCCTTATATTATTTAATTACATATATAAGTTATTAATTATAATATATAATAAGAAATACCATTTCGAAATTATATAAATATTATATAAATTATAATATATATAAATATAAAAGAAAATTAAAAAAATATAAAAATATATACGATATTATTTTAAATATTATAAAAATTAAATTAATAAAAATAAATTATATAATAAATCTTAATTTATTAATTCCTTATTAATCTTTTTTTATATAATTATATGGGATTTTATTATGGAATTATTAAAAATATTAATGAAAAATATACTTTGGAAGGTAAAAAGTTTTAATTTTTTTAATTTTTTAATAATTATTACGTGTAAATTTTTAAAGAAAATTATATTAATTTTAAATAACATTAAATATATAATATTAATATAAGTAAATTAAATGTTTAAATTATTTATGTTATATAATTAAAAAATATTAATTAAAATTATATTAAATTAAAATTTTAAATTTATTTTAAATTTATAATAATTATTATTTTTATAAATAAATATAATTTTAATAATATTTATAATATATTATTTATAAATAAATAATTAAATAAAATGTAAGAATTAAGAAATTAAAATTATTTTACGGTATTATTATATTAATATTAATTTAAATAATAAATAAATAAATATTATTTTTTTATTATAATATAATATTAATAATATAATCTTTTAAATTATTAAATAAAGTTTTAATAAAGTTATTATAAAATTTAAATTAAGAATTATATTATTTATAATAAAAGTATTAATTAATTTAATAAATTTTAAAACGTTACGTAAAATATATTAAAATAAAGTAAAGGTAATAATTAATTTTATTATAATTAAAATAAAAGAGTGGTATAATATAAAATATATATAAATTTCTTTTAAAGTTAAAAAATTAATATATTTTAAGTTTTATAAAAGTTATAACTTATTAAATAAAAAACTACGTAAATAAAATATATAATAAATAAAACCGTTAATAATTAAAAAACGTATAAATAATTTAACTTATAAATTAAAAATATTAAATTTATAAAAAATGTATAAAGTGGTATTAATTATTTAATTATATAAAATTTTATAAAATGTAAATTCATATAAAAAATAAAAGCCATAATTAAAACATATAATAATTAAAAATAATAATAATAAATGGTACTTATATAAAATTAAAAAATTATTTAAATAACGCGTGAATAAATAAAGAAATTAATTAATTATTAAATATTTAATATATTAAAAAAAATATTTTATTATTTATAATACGTGGTATTTAAGAAAATTATTAACATAAAATATATTAAAATTAATAAATAAATTTAATAAAAAATATTTAATAATATTAAATAAAATAAAAATTAAAAGGAAAAATTAAAAAAAAATAAATAAGAATTTATTTATTAAATTTATTTTATAACTTTTTTATTTAATTTTATTTTTAATTTCTTTTAATTTTAATAAATTAATAATATTTTTTATTTTATTATAAATTATTTATATTTATTATTTAAATAAATAATATTATTTATATTATATAAATATAATATAAATAATTTAATTATTTATTTATTAATTATTTAAAATAATAAATTTATTATTTAATAATTTTAATTAAGGAATAATAAAAATAAATATTATATTTAATAATTTAAAAAACTTTAATAAGGAATAATATATTTAAAACGTAAATAAATTAATAAAAAAAATTAAAGTATAAAACGTAATAAATATTAATTATAATAAACATTAAAAATTATTAATAAATAATAATTTAAATATTAATGAAATAATTTTATTAAAAAACGTTAAAAATTTAAAACTATATTATATTATAATTATTAATATGTTCGGTATTTAACTTTAGTTTAATTTTTAAAATATAATTTATTATATTAAAAAAACTTTAATATATTAATAAATATTTAATTTTTAATTTTATCGAAATATTAAAAATTAATTAAAGGATTTATAAAATTTTTATATTTAATATAAATATAATTATAAAGTTATCGTATAAAAAATTAATAAAAAAGTATTAAACCTTAATAAATTAAAAATTTTACGTATATTAAAAAATGTAATAATAAGATTTAAAATTATACTTTAATTAATTAATAAATATTTAAAAAAGTATAATTTAATTTAATTAATATAATTAATAAAAATATAAAAAGTTTTTAAATTTTAATAAAAAGTATATAAAATTAAAATAAGAAAATTTAAAATAAATATTAAAATATTAAAAATAATATAACATTAATTATTCGTATAAAAAAATTAATAAATTAATTAAAATAATATTTTAATTAATTTAATAATTAAAATTATAATAATTAATTAAAAGTTATTAAATTTAAATAAAAAGATTTTAAATATTAATTATAAAATTAAATAAATTTTACGTATAATTAAAAAATTTTAAACATTTATTAATAATAAATTATAAGTTATATTAAAAATATAAAACTTATTAATAATAAATAATAAAAAAGAAAATAATTTCTTTAATTATTTAATATTTAAAAAATAATATATATAATTATATAAACGTAATTTTTTTTTTATTAATAAGTAAATAATATATATAAATATATATTTATTATACGTATATTATATGAATATTATATTAATAATTATAAAAGGTTAATAAGTTTATATATTTTAATTAATGTTTTTATAATAATTTAAATTTTTAAAAATAAATAATTTTTTTATTATATACGTTTATAATTTACTTATTAAAATTATAATATAATATTTAAATATTTAATTTTATAATTTTAAATTTTATATTAATATATAATTAATAATAAATATATTTAAAATTTTAAAATTT